>CAJQTV010000820.1:0-39324 GCA_907163055.1 Formica aquilonia x Formica polyctena | reverse complement strand
TATTGTACACACAAAAATACGCGACGCTACATCGATATTTTGCAGGATATCGTTCGCGCTTACAATCATACCCGGCATTCCACCATCAAAATGCAACCTGCAGTCGTTACGAGGGAAAATGCGCGAATCGCGCGTGAAAATATGAATCGTCGCTGGAACGACAACGGCGATGGGGCGAAGAAAAAGAATCGCGGGCAAAAGGCTAAATATAACGTGGGCGATTTCGTGCGTGTCAGTAGAGCAAAAGTAGCCTTTGAGAAAGGATACGAGGCAAAGTGGAGCGAAGAAATATTTCGAATTCACCGTGTTCTCGAATAGAGAAAACCACGCGTATACGAATTAAGCGATTTAGCGGGTGAAGTTATAGACGGGATTTTTTATGAACAAGAATTAGCATCTGTTATTAAAGACTTGCAAGGGGAAGAATTTATCGTCGATCGTGTGATAAAAAGTAGGGGACGTGGCAACAATAAACAATTATTAGTTAGTTGGCAAGGATATCCTTCAAAATTCGATTCTTGGATACCCGCTTCAAGTTTAAAATCTTTGAATCAAAAATGAGGGAGGAAGGATTTTATATGATTCTCCCGAGTAATAGCAGCATGCGTTTTTTCCGGAGAATAAAACCACGTGTTTCACCACTGAATTACCTCAACGTATAGACTTGCAAGGACGTTGGGAAGTAGCGCTCACGGAGATTCAATTTCCGACTAGCTTTCTTCATATACGTCCTGGAGAAGGAATCATAAAATTTATCAATATTGAAGAATTCACGATAGGCTCCCAAAAAAAGAAAATCATCGCTAAGAAATCTGAAATACCTTCGGGTATTTACTCGAGTTTGCACGATATTATAGAAGCTGTGAATTACTCTGCAAAATCCGTGGGTTCGCATATCCATTGGCAATTTGGAGCTATTATCGGGCGCAAAATTACTATGAAACTTTCCTGCGACATTATGAAATGTGATATGATTCATTATGTAAATTTTTCCGAAAAACTTTGCCGAATACTCGGCTTCGATACACACAATAAGCTCAATGCTAATGTTGTGGAACGTTTACCGCTGTGGCTCTTTAGTGAAACCGACTTCAATATACAGAATGACGACGAAAAGCATGGTAAAATTGAAAATAATACCGGTACACCAGGCGTTTTACCTTCCTGGATTTATGACGATATTGAAATTTATACATCACCATTTTACGTATTTCCGCGCGAACGAGTAATAATAGCCGCCGAACCAGCTAGTTTGTTGCGCGGTATCCCCGACAAGCTCTTTGTCTATTGTGATATTTGCGAACCCTATATTACTGGCGATGTACAATCTCCTCTTTTGCGAATAGTCGCACTCGATGTTGGAAATGATTACGCGTTCGCGTCTACTCAAATAAAGCATTTCTCGCACACTCAATACATTGCCCTGCGTCAAACGTCTTTTTGCACAATCGAGATAAATATAAGAGATCAACTAGGACAGAGTATACCATTCGAATTTGGAACGCTGACAGTAACATTACACTTTAGGCGTATCGAGTAGATAACATAATAATAATTAGAGACCGCGATAAAAAATTAAACGTTAATGGATTATTATTCGACGTATTACGATGAGTTACAAAACGGCGGTAGTCGCGGTGGTGGAATTCCGCGAGTTTTCGTCGGATCGCCCTATCAACGAGGTCACGGTATTGGTAGTTTTCTCGGAGGATTGTTCAGACGTGTATTACCTTATTTAACTAGAGGCGTACGTACTGTGGGGAAAGAAGCTTTACGTGCCGGTGCTAATATAATCGAAGATGTTGAAAACAATATACCGTTTACAGTAGCGGCCAAACACCGATTTGAAGAATCGCGCGACAATCTTAAGAGAAAAGCTAAAGAAAAAATAAGTAGTCTGATGAAGGGTTCGGGTTATAAGTCGGATGCAAAAATGCATGTAGCTCAGTTTCCTTTCGGCGGGCTCAACACGTGCATCGCTAAATCCGCGACATTACGTAGACGACGCCAGGCGCGTAAGAAAAGTTCGTCAAAGCGCCAGACGCGTGGGAAAAAAAGAGCAAATACAAAAACATCGAAAAATAAGAGAAGAAAAAAGCGCACAACGGTGAAAAGACTTAAGACATCCACGAAACGGCGTAAAACTGCTAGAAAGCGCACCGTATCCGACATATTTTCTTAAACGGCATATATTCTAAACACCTTTATCAGCAAGAATTACAGCGACGACAAAAAATTTGCGGTAAATAAGCATGTCCTTTCTTCACACCCATTCGAGCGAGTGTTTAAAGAGCGAACTCGATCTCTTTTCTTTACCGCCCACACAAACTAGTATCGAGAGTTCGCAATGAATTCATTACAAACCCGTGACCTCGCTCTCGGACGATTCACCGATAGAATTCGTCATTCCGGGTCACGGAGAAGAATATTTAGATCTCACGCACACCATGTTAAGTCTTCGCGTACGCGTAGAAACGCCGGGCGATTCCTCGGGACATACTGCGGGCGCAACCGCCACGGTCACTATAGGCCCCGTAAATCATTTACTTCATTCCATGTTCAATCAGATCGACGTGTATTTCAACCAAAAGCTCGTGTCGCCTCCAAACAACGCTTACGCGTACCGCGAGTACATCGAGGCGTTATTAAATTATTCTTTACCCACAAAAACTTCCCATCTAACCTCCTGTCTATGGGATGCGGATAGACCCGGTCAAATAGACGAACCGGTGGAATCAAAATCGCCAAATTCCGCTCTTGTGAGACGCGCGCGTTACATTCGCGGCGGGCGCGCGCTAGATCTTGTAGGGCATCTGCATTGCGACGTTTTCAATCAAGACAAATTTTTAATTAACGGTGTAGAAGTACGCTTGAGGCTCGTCCGTTCGAAAGATTCGTTCTGTCTTATGGACAGTAACGGTTCATCGTCGAAAATTCATATACTGGATGCGAGCTTACTCGTGAGAAGGGCGAAAATAAGCGCCGGATTATTACTCGCGCATGCTAGAATGTTGAGTAAAGTTACGGCCAAATATCCGCTCACGAGAGTCGAAGTTAAAACATTTACGATTCACAGTGGTGTTGTGGGTGAATCGTTAGATAATGTAATACTCGGTCAACTTCCGAAAAGGATAATAGTCGGTTTTGTTAATAATAAAGCGTTTAATGGGGATAGAAAATTAAATCCGTTTAATTTCAAAAATTACGGAATAAATTTCTTCTCGCTATACGTCGACGGTATGCATTTGCATAGTAGAGAAAAAAAATCTGCAAAAATTCGAGCGATCAATAGAAAAAGAAGTAGAGAAATTTGAAAAATCTGAATTATCGTCGTTGATGGATAGAGACAAGCTCGAAGCAACTACTAACTCCACACAAGCTGACATTGAAAACTCAGCGTTACAAGCCGGCACGACAAAAGACGCAGTAGCGAAGGAGGTAAAAACCGAAGTTATTGAATATATAATACCGCTCGTTCGTTCGCCTCCGTACCAAAATAATGAACTCTCGCGAAATTCTACAAGCATTGCACCACATCAATGCCAGGCATGCGGGAGTTTATCCAGCCGACAGAGTCCCGAGGGTGTGGACGAGGTCGACTGCCATCGTCGCTAATACGGATGACCACAATCGACCTGGAGAACATTGGGTCGCCTTCTTCCTCGACGAGCATGGTACAGGCACATACTTCGACAGCTACGGAATACCACCCTTGCACCCCGGATTTCTCCTCCGACTTCGTCGAAACTCCATCATCCATTGTTGGAATATTCAACAATTACAAGGAATTTTTTCTCAAACATGTGGACAATATAGTTGCGTATTTTTATATTATATGTGCAACGGTTATGATCTTAATCGGTTTCTTAGTCTTTTTATCGAAGATTGCGAACATAACGATCGCTTAATCGTACACTTATTTCGTAAAATTTTTCTTCGCGAAAAAAGAAACAAGTAAAACATTGTACGCTATGCGTTGTCGCGTTTAATCATGTAATTCAAATTGTAATATATAGATATAGACGATGTACTCCTATGTAATATCTTAATTATATATAATAAGAATATTGATTTATGTAAAATTAATATTAATAAATGTAGGATTTTTTTTTTACTTAGATTGTTTAATTTTTTTATTCTCTCTTTCCTCCTCTCATTGTTGTGACGTCATAGAGTCCTAAACCTCTATCGCCCTCAGGTACACACGTATCTTTCAAGATACTTTCTATTGTCTCCTGCGATGACGTCTACTTTTAATTCTCTAGAGCTAGTGGATCCCCACTTCTGCGTAACTCCTAATTCGTTAAAATTTTGGAGAATCGTTACTCCCAAAATTAGAATACGCCCACGGAAAAGACTATAAAAAGAGAGTCCAAAAAACTTGAAGCTGTATATTATTCTGCAAGTTTTACTTGTGCTTTGCTCGTGAGATTGGTGTAACATCGAGTAACAGACGTCGACAATCAACTGCGTTTCTTAAGCTACTAGCAACATCATTAATCCACAAAAATCAGCGGATCGACAGCCCAGAGGATTTCAACTCAGAAACAATTCTTTTAATAAAAAAGTAAGTGAGCATTAATTTATTTTATTCTAATATTAATTTTACGCTTAGCTTCTTATAATTAAGCAATATTGTATTGTCGTTATAGTGAAAACCAGATCGGGGAAAAAATATGAGCTGCAAGCTACCACCTTCCGTCGAGGCCGCCGCTGGAATCGGAAGACGAAAATTCAAATTGTCTACTCTCCAGCAATAATACCCGAGGCCAACAATAACATTCGAGACATACAAAGTACACGTACGCTCGCATACAACCCTATTAATTTTTTACCCCTTTATTCACCCCTTTATTCATCTCCCAGCTACTCTCCTGTATATTACCCTGAGTGTCCTTCTCCCGAACCACCGTTTTCACCCCTTTCATTTTCTTCAATGTCTACTATCGTTCTCGGCGATACACCTACTCTTTCTCCACAGTCTTCAGAGGACGATGATTTCGAGAAGGCTATCCAGGATTTCTGCGATGAACTCTCAGACCTGGAAGCCGCCTCTTCCTATCAAAATTAATCTCCTGCTATTTTTCTATTTTTTCTCGACTAACTCTTTTATTGCTATATTATGTAATATAATTTCGTGTACTTTTCGCAGCGGTGAAAATAATTTTTTTGTAAATAAATATTAAATTATATGTAAATTTTTCATTGTATATTATATCATATTCCCTCGATATATAAATAAAGATGTTTTTTATTTTAAAGCAACAGGGTGAAACTATTTTTCTTCCCTTCCTTTCTTCCCGGCGTCTCTGTGACGTCATAGCCTCTGCCCTAAGACTCCGCGTCAAACAGTCTCAGGTACCCGTTTATATTTCAAGACCCTTTCTATCGTCTCCAGCGATGCTGTTACCGTATGTCTACCTGTGCAGCGGGACTCGCCCGCTCGGACAAGCGTACCCGTACATGCACGCACGTGTTCGTTACCACTTCATAGCATCTAGTTTATTCTAGCGGTACCTTATCCAATTTTTCTCTTTTCAACAGGAAGGGTGGAAGAGGGTGGGCGACATATAGCGTACATCTCCCGGTTTTCCTCTAAGGGGGGCGATGGGGCGATGTTGTATACCGCACGATATCGTTCGGTTTTCCGTAAGGGGGAGGGGAGGCTGGGGGCCTTATGCCTAGACGCATCTCCAGTCTCGACGGTCGCCATTTTGTCGGTTGTCATCACGTCTGCTTTCCGTCAGACATCTTGCCCGCTTTCTCCCACGCACTAATTTTTTGGCTCGTTTTTCCATCCCACTTTAAATCGACGGAATCGACGGAACCAATCGGAGGACTGGGCACTATGGGGAGAACCAATCGGACCGTCAGGACCCCTATCTTAGCGGTGGACTACTCTCCACAAATACTACGTTTAACTTCTATTCTAATAAGTTTTCAGTTAGCCCAGCATACTAGGACCCTGTTTGGAGAGGTGGAGGACCCAGGTTCGAGTCCAAGCATGTTCACGCGACCGGAAAAAATAAAAAAAGGGAAAAATTTAAAGGGTAAAAAATTTTTTAAAAATTTAAAAAATTTAAAAGGAAGAATTTAAAGGGAAAATTGTCCCGTAGACGTCCACGAGTCCCCTCCACTCTTTTTTTCCACAGACACCTTTAGGGGGGAGGGCCCCAGATAGTCACAGCAGGGGGTCGGCGCCAGTGGCTGAGGAGTGGGGGTTTGTTTTGACGCCCCATAGTGCCCACTATCTACTTGGATCTACCAAACAATAAGTTGAAATCGTCTACAGCCGATGCATCGCCTGTATCGATAGTACAAAATAAGGAGTTAGATCTACCAAGCGATAAGTTGAAATCGTTTCAAAGATCAGCTACAGAGTTTCGTGAACCAGCACCATCACGTGAGTCGATACCTTTGATATCCGAGCATAATCTGGTAGTACTACCAAATTACAACCTAGAATCATCACCGGAAGACTTCCCTGATACTCCAGACGTCGCGATAAAAACAGTCAACACACATAAATTAGAACATGTACAAGAATCGAATCATGCAGCTGATAAAGTGAAGTCCTCGGATGATCATCAATCAATCGTAGTACATAAGCCTAAGGTTAAAATCATTACATATTTCAATTAAAATGCTATTTACAAAAGAAATTAATATTTTTGGAGTTTCGATTTTCAAGTATATGTAGTATATGTAGTATATGTAGTATATGTAGTATATAGATGATGTTAGTTTGGTTTTCAATTCTCATTCGATGTAATTTTATAAATATGAATATCGTTACATTTAATAATTATCTAAAAGTTTTATCATATTTTGTATAAAATATTTAATAGGAAAAGACAATCGACCTTGGAGGACCAGAATCTTGTGTAGTGAACGCCACTCGTCTTTCCTTGTGCAATCACACATCTACCTCTAAGTTGATATGCGAGATGATGTCTTTGCTATTTTCAAAAGAAGAGTTAGCTACCTTCTCGCTTACAGGAACTGTGGCAAATTTTCATTGCGAAAAAGGTATAGCCGCTAAAAAGAAACTCGACACGGTAAAAATTGAAGCTATGAAAGGTATGATTATAATTTGTGCGATGCAGAGTATTGATTTCACATAGTTGGCAGTTCGAAAACTAATAAATATATGTGCTTTCAGCATACGTTAAGAACAAATTTCCAATAGAAAAAGATTTCGACAAGATGTTCCGCAAAGCAGTGCAGCAGAAGTGCAATAATGCAGTTCCTCGAAATAGAGGACCAAATAATAAAGGAGAAACCAACAAATAAAGTTAAAGGAACCAGCATATATAAAGGCGAAAAACCCAAAGAACGCAGATTAAGCGTCGTAAATAAGTCGAATAAAGATTAGTTTCCAGTGTTTTTAATATTCGGGACCAATACAACTAGTCAGATTGATGTATTATTATTTGTACTTGATCCTACGAATGAAAGTACAATTAATGTCACAGTGTTGGTTTATTTCTATAGAAATATATTTATCGTTCTTATTGAAAACTGTGTAGATCCATTTTTATTCACATTGTTATTCAAAAAGAATACACTAGTCATAATTTCAATGAAAACTTGTAGATTGGCAATTAGTAAACTATAGTGATCCACTAGTGCGCACACTTGAGGATCAACTTAACACTAATAGTACGAAAGTAACACTACTAATGCGAATTCCAATAGTGCGCGAAATTACTATTGATGTAGTGTGCACTAATAATTATTCAATAGTTGTCATTTCAATAGTGCCATAAGTTTTTTTTTCCGTAAGGGATGCGTCTTTAGAATATTTGTTATAAAGTTATCTTGCACATTAATATTCATCTATCTATACCCAGCTAACCATTTGCTTGCGGATTGTTAACAAACGGCAAACAATTCCCTGTCAAACGAGGCTGCCAAATTCAGGGCCTACTGTGTCCTCAAGTGCGCCCCAATTGCAACCAAAAGTTGAAATCACATCCTGATGTCAAATTGGGTACAACGCCAGAGCAGATCTGTCACTAGCAGTACGACGACAGATTGACGCAACAAACCGAGAGCATGTTTGTCAACCGCAGACCGACAACAGATTTGCGCCAAATGCCTAGCAGATCTATATGCAGAAGCGACGGCAGATTGGCATCAAACGTACAGCAGATCTGTATTCAGAAACGACGACAAGTCGGCGACAAATGCGAAGCAGATCTATATGCAAAAGCGACGGCAGATTGGCGCCAAACGCACAGCAGATCTGTATTCAGAAACGACGACAGATTGGCGACATATCTATCGAACCTAAGGCTCGTTTTCACAGTCGTGATTCTATCTGAGAATCGGTATGAGCTAGACTCTAGCCGGATTTCATACTGAGGTAGCATGCTACGTGCACCTTCGATCGAGTTTAGGTGAGAAACAATGGCACTGCTTCTCACTTCAATCGAAGCTAAACGTTGCACGTAGCATGCTACCGATGTGAAAGCCGGCTAAAGCCTATATAGCTCAAATTGATTCTCAGGTAAAATCACTACTGTGAATACGGAGCTCAGGTGTGGCAGATTTGTCTCCAATCTCTTCAGACCTAAACCGAAAATAGAAGTTCGATTGGAATTTGTAATTACACTTACATACAGTTGTTTTATATTATTATTATTTGATGAACATTAATTGAAAACGTTATTATAATATTAAAATATATTGAAAACATTATTACAATATTTTATAAAAACGCGTGCATGTACATACATATGTATTATTGATGCTATAACAGAGCGCATAAAATAAACTAATAATAATATTATATAAATATGTACCTAATAACTGACTTAAGATACGGGAATATTCTGATGCATAATTCTGAAGATTTATGATAAATAACAAAAAATACAATACCGTATGACATACTTTCCTATATATATACTTCAACCTTTTGATAGAAAGGGTAACAAAACTACGCAGAAAACGCATTGCAAGAAAAGCATTATTGATAGAAAAGAAATAAAATGAAGTTACAAATCGCTTCCCGGACGAACGAACATATGGAGATAGCTACTTTGATTACTATGTTTCATTATGCATTATAGCAACTATAATATATCGCGGCGTGTCCAAAACATTATTTACGGTATTATCATTATTGTCACTTTCGCCTGTCGTGCTAGTCCAATACGGCATCCTGTACCCTTTTGCATAGATTTTATTCAGAGTAATATGTGAAACATTATCTGCTAACGCTGCACACTTGTATATCTGAAGATCTGATAATAATATGCCAACAGTATAAAAATTATCTACCTGCAAAAACTTTTTGATACCTAAACGATAAGAGTTGCCGTTTTTGAAAATGTTACAAACGATACAAATAGATCCATCTTTTAAAATACAACAATTATCGCGTAAATTTGTACTAAGTAATAAATGGTTAAATGTAAGTTTGCGATATCGAAGACAATCGGTATCGTTAGTTTACGGAATAAATACACGAACAGATGTTTCGACTGTATGAGTTTTGGTACTTCCGTGTTTCTGTATTTCTTTCATTCTATTAAACATTTGTTGCAGAGGTTGATTAGACTTTCTGCAAAACTTCCGAAAAGTTGACATGTTGTTTTATGTTGTTTTCATATGGAAAAGCAGAAAATGAATCTAAACTGCCCAAACATCTAACATCATCAGTTAGATGAAGAAGTCCGTGGACATTATAAGAATAAAATATAATACCATATAGATGTTGACATTGCAGAACAAATTTCTGAAGAGCACATTCTGCAAAACGTAAGTACTGCTTTGACGGAGACGCGGACGCTAAGATTCTTATAGCTATATGTAAAAATAAAAAATGTTTATACACTCTGTCGTCTAATAAATCGTGTAATATAGCTGGACCGGTATACAATAAAAATTGACGTAGTTCTGTGACTTTTTATTTGGAATATAGTTCGAGAGATCTGGGACGTCTTGCGAAATCTGAAGGACAATACCCTTGTAGACTTAGTATTTTTGTATTTATAACTGTAATAGCTCTTCCAGATAGTTTTGTCTCACGTGAAAATTTTCCTTGTACCCACGCTTGAAACAACTTTTTCATAACATCTATACAGACTAAGTGCATGTACTCAAATGGAACCTGTGACACCATTCCCATGGGTAATCGTGAAAGTGGACTTGCACCATCTTTGTGGTGAGCGTCATCAAAACGTCTGATGTATTCATCATCCGTTCGAAGAGGATGGTTAATACCATTAAAGATAAAATAATTAGTATTAACATGTATTCCTGATACTTTACATTTGGAACATGGACGTTCAGCCATATGGCCACGATGATGTAATATAAAGGCGCGAGCTGGCGCATCTGCTATGAAACATCTAAGCTCTAAGTGGCACTCTTTGGCCAAGGAAATATATTCCGCCATTCGACATAATTCGTTGTACGTCTGTAACAAATTTTTCAAAGAACAAATTAGGATCGTATGGTTTGTGTGAACCTTTGTAAATGCCCACAATTATTGGTAGTGCATTTTGTACATTAGCAATTCGACACTGAATAAGCCAAATATGAATGGTACTTTGTTTATCTAAATTACATCCATCTGTACTAAAATCTAAGACTACCTCGTTAACTGATGTACAAGATATATTATTAGACAAACTGTCAACAACTGCGACTTCCAGATCAAAATGCAAATATTCCCCTGGTGGTACCGCGCATATATCAAGACAACTGCGCGGTGTATCGAGAAGTGTCCTAACATCTTTCGGCAAATATGAAAAGCATGGATGTTTTCTTAAAAGAGACAATAAATTATTTCCTTGGACGTGTGTAATGTTATTATCAACAAAGCAAGATGCCAATTCGTCGCGAAACGATGCTACTTGTGAAGACAACATCACTTTTATCGCTTTCGTCACATACATCACTAATATCGGACATACACGAAGACACATCAGTAGTCCCTTGTGTATTATCTATATTTTCACTGCAAGTCTCATTATTGAAAGTATTATTGAAAGCAATACTTTCTTGAGGTCCAATGGATAGACACGACGTATGCACATTACTTCTAGTATGGACAGTTAGATTGGACGCACATAATATACGAATATTGTTTCTATATTCGGATTTAATCCTTCATATTTGTCGTTCAGACATTGTGTGCAGCGTCTTTCGACTGATTGAGGTTTTTATATATCGTCTTTCCATATTAATATATAGAAATACAAATACAATAGCAAAAGATTGCAGATGCAAAGTAATCGTTGACTCGCAGGAACGCAAGTACAACGTAGCAAACATGTTATGTTTTAGTACTTAGCCACTTGCTGTGACGGAACAGAGAATAATTATATTACGGTATCCTCAAGTATTTTTATACATGAAAAAATTTGTGACAGAGATAACAAAACACGGTTGTGTATAAGGGATTAATAGTACATACAATACATTGCAGGTGTGCAATACAACGATGTGTTCGCAGCCTCATGCCGCAGGAACAGACATTACATGGCAATATGTCTGTTTTTTACATCATCAGTCTCTATGATCGATGAATAACGGCACCTTTGATAATATTTCACGTCACGTATATGAACAACACGACCTTGTATAGATAGAAAGAACGATTCGTCGTGTATCTAAAACACAAACAGAGAAAAACATTTATTTTTATGTACAGAGTTGCAATGACCGCACTCAGAATAACAAGTAGTTTCTAAATTAATGCTATATACATACCACAAGCTATCGCAGGTATAACAATGTGTTCGCAGCCTCATGTCACAGGAACAGACAAATTACATGATAATATGTCTGTTTTTTACATCATCAGTCTCTATGATCGATGAATAACGGCACCTTCGATAATATTTCACGTCACGTTTATGAACAACACGACCTTGTATAGATAGAAAGAACGATTCGTCGTGTATCTAAAACACAAACAGAGAAAAACATTTACTTGTTTTCATGTACAAAGTCGCAATGGCCGCACTCGAAATAATAACAGAAGTTTCGAGATTAATGCTATACATACCACAATAATAAGATATTGCGGGTACAACGATGCTCTTCGAACATGAGCAATTAAAACGGACTTTCAACTTGAGCACCTTCTTCCGAATGATAATAACGGCTTTCGCTCACAGCGAGACGTGAAACAACAAGTGCGTTGATTGTCCCTCAGCGCGCTTCTCTCACTCCGCGCGCTTTGCAGCATCGCGATTGGAGCGTAGACATCGTGCCACCACGCGCACCTTTGCCCGCGTTCAGCAGAGAAAACCGCTCAGTTATCGTCTTGTCAACATTCGACGTTGATTTGTTGGTTCTAAAAGTAAGAGCCAATCACGTTCGATTGCTACTGAGCGGTTTTCTCTGCTGAAATGCGCGGGCAATGGTGCGCGTGGTGGCTCGATGTGTACGCTCTAATCGTGACGCTGCAAAGCGCGCGAAGTGAGAGAAGCGCGCTGAGGGACAATCAACGCACTTGTTGTTTCATGTCTCGCTATGAGCGAAAGCCGCTATTATCATTCGGAAGAAAGTGCTCAAGTTGAAAGTCCGTTTCAATTGCTCATGATCGAAGAGCATCATTGTACCCGCAATATCTTATTATTGTGGTATGTATAGCATTAATCTCGAAACTTCTGTTATTATTTCGAGTGCGGTCATTGCGACTTTGTACATAAAAACAAGTAAATGTTTTTCTCTGTTTGTGTTTTAGATACACGACGAATCGTTTTTCCTGCGTATACAAGGTCGTATTGTTCATATTCGTGAAATATTGTCGAAGGTGCTGTTATTATTCATAGATCGGTCATAGAGACTGATAATATAAAGTGAAACATGAATAAGAATAATACTGTGTAAGTAATCATGTCGTACAAAAAGTCTGATAGCAATCTATCGAAAACATACAATTTTCATCAAAAAGACAGCAATTTGCGTGCAATTATCTGCTAATTCTAACAACACACATGTTCAAAACGTCCAGATGACATCCAGAAAATGTAAAATGTTTTCTGGATGTCCTCTGGACGTCTTTTGAATATGTGCGTTGTTAGGGAATCTGCCGGCATATTTTGTAATTAAATTTAATATAGCGTCACCTGAGAGCTACAGTGTTCAATATTCATTTTTTTACCAAAATGATATACATACATATATATATATATTTTTTTTTGACGAATATATATATATATATATATATATATATATATATATATATATATAGGTGTACAAATAAGTTTCCGCCGTTTTTTATCAAAAATTGGGCATTTATTGTGAAAGAGCGGAACCTAATGTTTTATTTGAAGTACTGTCCATCGCTTGCCACTACTTTTTCCCATCTTTCTGGCAGCATACGGATACCGCGTCGGAAGAATGCTTCATCTTTTGAGGCTATCCACGAATCGACCCAATTTTTGGTATCTTCATATGATGTGAAGTGTTGCTCAGACAGGCCATGCGCCATCGATCTAAACATGTGGAAATCAGAAGAAGCGATGTCTGGTGAATACGGCGGGTGGGGTAAAACTTCCCAATTGAGTGTTTCCAAATAAGTTTTGACCGGCGCCGCAACATGTGGACGAGCATTATCATGCAGGAGAATAACTTTGTCGTGTCTGGAGTAGTGGGCGCGCTTTTCCTTGAGTGCTCGACTCAATCTCATCAATTGTGTTCGGTAGACAGCCCCAGTAACGGTTTCGTTCGGTTTGAGCAACTCATAATACACGACACCAAGCTGATCCCACCAAATGCATAACAAGAGTTTTTTTTCCATGAATATTTGGCTTAGCTGTAGATGTTGAAGCATGGCCAGGTGGTCCCCATGATTTCTTCCTTTTTGGATTATCATAGTGGATCCATTTTTCATCACCAGTGACTATACGGTGCAGAAAACCCTTTCGTTTATGCCTGGCAAGCAGCATTTCACATGTGAACAATCGGCGTTCAACGTTTCTCGGCGTCAGTTCATATGGAACCCAATTTCCTTGTTTTTGAATCAATCCCAATGATTTCAACCGATGTGAAATTGCTTGTTGAGTCACTCCCAATGTAAGTGCAAGTTCTTCTTGCGTTTGGCACGAATCTTGATCCAATAATGCTTCCAATTCCGCGTCTTCATACACTTTTGGCCTTCCGCTACGTTCTTTGTCTTCGATGTCAAATTCACCGTTCTTAAACTTTTGAAACCACTCACGACAACTTCTCTCATTTAAGGCAGCCTCACCATATGCTTTCATATGCTTTCAAAAAGAACGAATAATTGTTTAAAAAAATACATTATAAATAATTACATACTTTTTCTTAAAAACATTTAATTTTTTTTTTACTAATTGATTTGTCTCATTATTCTGTACATAAAAGTATTATGGTAAGATTATTGAAAACTAAATATTTTACGAGATATTTTATTTTTTATATCAAAATATGTCAGAATAAAATATAAAATAACTCAAAAAGTATCTAATGAAAAAATATTTTATTATAGTGTTTTGAAAAGCTCTCGATATAAGCTACAAGAATATGCAATAAAAAGTAAGCAGTTCCATTTAAAAAATTGAAGGTGACCTTGCTTTTTTATGGAAAAAAAATGTTTGGTCAATTTTTATTATTGCAATTTGTTGCCGGTTAGAAACTGATAAATTTCTGTTCATGACTTTTTTATGTCAGATTATTGTAAGTGCCTTAAAAATCGTGGCGACCGTTACGAGGACCACCCTGTATACGCAGACAGTTCAGCTAAAAAGAACAGAAGATATCAGCGCCGGCAATACGGAAATTACATATCCAAAATAGCATTGCTATATATATCCGCTAATAAATAAATTCGCGTAATTCAAAAGTATATTCTAAGAATATACGAGAAATAATACGCTATAAGAGATATTCAAAATATATCCTGAGAATATACGAGAAATAATATATTATAAGAGATGTTATAGCAATGTTCTCAGTATATTACATATATAACGTATATTCACAGTATGAGCATAGAATATTCAAATGATATCATGTGCTGTGTGGGCACTAGCGTCACGTACATCCATTTTACGCCGCCTGGAACTACATGGCCATATCCACTTTCGGAGCCATGATAAAACAGCCGATTGGTTCATGTCCATGCTACATCCACTTTTCGATACTGTCGGTTTTGGTTCATGTCCGTACTACATCCACTTTTCGATATTGTCGATACTGGTATTACACTGATCGCTTGACAAAGAGAGATGATTGCGCCGTCTTTGTCTCTTTTTCATCGCGTATGTATGTAGCGTCCGTGAAGGCACAGACACCGATACGTTGAGCACACGGATGCAATCTTTGGGAGATAATGTCAAACAAGGAGCGACAATCGCGTGCTATCTTGTTCCTCTAGCGTATCGCTTTACGGCCGAAATACGGCTTGAAAATGTTTTCTGGCCTCTCGTGACAAGAAAGCAGTAATGCAACAAGGCTAATAAACGCCCACTTTTTGAGAATTTTATATTTGCGTATATGCCCAGATAGCCAAGTTTGTCCGATCACGTATTGCAAATTATGCATTACAGACTACGTTTACACGGCTTCTAACTTCAACTTACGAGGACTGACAATTAAGTTCGTAGAAAATATTTATTACAATTACAGAACACATTTATTCGTTATCTAATACACGGTCCCTTTTAAAATAGTCCCTTTTTAAAGCAATGCACTTGGTCCAATGTTTTTTCAATTGCAGGAAGCAATCTTTAAAATCATTCTCCGTGAGGCTGTTTAAAACACGCGTCAACTATTCTATCTCCGTGACTCCCAATGACGATCCTCCATATCTTTCTTAATCTTGGGGAATATAAAAAAATCGGAGGAGGTCAGATCGGGTCCCTCTGACTTTTTTCTATTTCCCAAAATCAAGAAAGGCATGAAAGATCGTCATTGGGGGTCACGAGCGGAGGTGGAATGGATGACGCGTGCACTAAACAGCCTCACGGAGAATGATTTTGAAGACTGTTTTCTGCAATGGAAAAAACATTGCACTGATTTGTTATCTGATACACAGTCCTTTTCAAAATAGTCCCCTCCTAAAGCAATGCACTTGGTCCAACGTTTTTTCCATTGCAGGAAGCAGTCTTCAAAATCATTCTCCGTGAGACTGTTTAGAGCACGCGTCATCCATTCCACCTCCGCTCGTGACCCCCAATGACGATTCTTCATGTCTTTCTTGATTTTGGGAAATAGAAAAAAGTCAGGGGGACCCGATCTGACCTCCTCCGATTTTTTTATATTCCCCAAGATTAAGAAAGATATGGAGGATCGTCATTGGGAGTCACGGAGATAGAATAGTTGACGCGTGTTTTAAACAGCCTCACGGAGAATGATTTTAAAGATTGCTTCCTGCAATTGAAAAAACATTGGACCAAGTGCATTGCTTTAAAAAGGGACTATTTTAAAAGGGACCGTGTATTAGATAACGAATAAATGTGTTCTGTAATTGTAATAAATATTTTCTACGAACTTAATTGTCTGTCCTCGTATGTTAGTAACGCTGATGTTATAACTTCTACTTAAGGTGAGTTGCGTTTACACGTTCAGACTTATCTTATTCCCACCAAGTTGAAATAACTTAACAACTTTCGAATGAAGTGAGTCAAGAATTTCCATTAGTACCAATATAAAAGTACGAAAAATTAGATGCTTGCTTGTGGTAGGGTTGTGGTCCGAATATAAAAGAATCTGAATGTGAAAAGACTGTATGTAAATAAGTCAACAAACGAAGTAAACTTTTAGGTTATATTATGAATTTGGAAATCATTAAATATTTATTTATCTAATAAAATCTAATATATAACTATAACAAGTGAAATTAAAATTTTAGGTTATCAATTTTGGAAATAATTAATGGGGGAGAATATGGAAAGCGTTCGCTCGTTTGTTGCCGTATACTTGACAACTATAGAAAATATGATCATGCAATGTACATTACATATCCGAAATATTTTGATTAAACGGCAAAAGCGTCTGAAAGAAATTATATTACAACAGTTGTTAAATTCAACGCCACCAAATCATTTGCTTGATCTCGGACCTATATTACAATTTTCACGAGAAAGAGAAATATGGATGAAAGAACGAAGTATTGATTGGTGGCATCGAATTGTTAATAGTCATTTTGAGGATGAAGACTAGGTAGAAACATTTCGAATGACGAAAGCAACTTTTCTCTGGTTATGCGATCAATTACGAGAAAAACTCGCTCCAAATTTAAACCAGATAGGAACCCGAGAATCAGTATCGGTAGAAAAGCAGCACGCTATTTGTTTGTATTTCTTATCTAGCTGCTGTGAATATAGCATAGTCGGAAATAATTTTGGGATTCATAAGGCAACTGTGTGGAAGTGTATTCATAGAGTAATTGATGCAATTAATACAGAACTAATGAGTTCGTGGATAACCATGCCTGACAATAATGAGTGCCATGAAATAGCTGCGGCTTTTGAGAAGAAAACGCATGTTCCACAATTAATTGGAGCAATTGATGGGACGTATATCCCTATTCTTCCTCCTAGCAATGTATATAGAGATTTTATTAATCGAAAAGGATGGTCCTGTATGATATTGCAAGCGGTTGTAGATGACAACTATAGGTATGTGCAAGTATATCATTTGTTTATTCCACTGTTTTTGTCTTTAATAGAATGATTGATTAACGCCATTATTTTTCAGGTTTCGTAATATTTACTGTGGTTCACCAGGATCATGTCATGATGCTGCGGTTTTTTAGACTTCAAAATTGTACAAGAACTATAATTTATTAATTCCCAAAGTTGGTAAAAAATGTTTCATTTCTTACTAAAGTTGATATTATTATTTCATAAAATTTACATAAAATTTATATTTCAGGAAACGAAAACGGTATTAAATGTGTCAGTGCCTTATCTTATAATAGGAGATTCTGCTTATCCGTTACTGGAATGGCTCATCAAAGAATACACTAAAAGTGCTCGCCTCACTCCTGAGGAAGAATTCTTCAATGTATATTTTAATTCTGCCCGCGTATGTGTTGAAATAGCTTTTGGAAGACTGAAAGCTCGCTGGCGACGATTACTTAAACGAATTGACGTACACTATAGTTATGTACCACATATAATATCAGCCGCCTGCATTTTACATAATATAGTCGAGACGCGAAACGAAACATTTTTATCTGCGTGGGAACATGCAGTAACACAGGTACAAGCCGAAATTCAACAACCAGAATCAACAAGAGCTCGTAACTTGGATAACTTTATTGTCAGTCACATACATAAGGGATACCCTGAAAGATTATTTGGCTGAAAATTTTGAGCTCCGAAAAACATTTGTAACATAAACAATATAATATAAAAGTAACTTGTACTCTTCACGAGTTATTTTTTCGCTGCCTATCTTATAGCAAATTATAACAAATAATATAATAAAGTAATATTAAAAAATTGTACAATGTTATTGATATATGTGGTTATCGGTATTTAAAGCCGCCGCGTAGGTATGAGCCGCCCTTGTACAAACTTTCATAAAACCGTCCCCGACTGGAAAGTGGTTAAAGAAAGTTAATTTCGATAATTATATTTTTATTATAGTAATCACATAGTACAATCAGTACAACTTATTATAATAATCACAGTACAGTCGGTACAACTTAATATAAAATATATCACAAAAAAAGAAAGATAACTATTAGGTAACAAAATAATTTTTAAGCATCACAAAAAGATTATATATGAATATCAATTTATGCGGGAATGGCGTTAAATTTGAATTAAATGCGATAAATAAAAGCAAAATATTACATTTAATAATAATAATAAAAATATTAAGTAAGAAAAAAATCTTTAAAATTTTAACAAAATTTTAGCTTTTAACTTTTTATTTAGCTTTTAGCTTTTAACTTTTTATTTAGCTTTTAGCTTTTAACTGAATATATATAATGTGTTTATTTTAATTGCACATTAAAAATTAATATTTAAAGCAATACTTAAGTTAAATTAATAATTGCACTTTGTTCACGGTACAAATGAACTAATACAAATAAAGTTTGATGGCATTAAATGATTTTTAAATTTGATCAGAGTCCTGAGTATCTTGAAATTGCAACGAATCCTGAGTACTCGAACATTTTAAATTCTGCGAGTCTTGCAACGTTACGTTGATTGTACGGGAATAGGCTTTTCATTTTAGCTTGTGTATTTCTTTACAGCAGTGCTCGGATTTAGTTGCACATTTCGGCCCGATTCCGTGGCTCATGCCTATTGCCCCTCACTCACCGCTCGTGCGTTAGCGACGAGTCGCCAGATACGCGTAACTAAGGAGCGCGACGTTTTATCTCAGGAGCGTCTGTATATAAGAATGCCCAAATATAATAATAAGACAATACTTTTCTATAAATAAAAGCTTTTCTTCAATATTTTATATCAATGAAATATAAAATATTGAAGAAAAACTTTTAATTTTGAGAATTTTCGCGGTGCATTTAGAAAAGTATTGTCTTACTATTATATTTGGACATTCTTATATACAGACGCTCCTGAGACAAAGCGTCGCGCTCCTTAGTTATGCGTATCTGGCGACTCGTCGCTAACATATGAGCGGTGAGTGGAGGGCAATAGGCGTGAGCCACGGAATCGGGCCGAAATGTGCAACTAAATCCGAGCACTGCTTTACAGTAATAGTTTGTTGGACACTTGCAGCTGTGGCTTTCCCCGGAGCTGGACTTTTTAAATTTAATAATACTTTAGGAAAAGGGCTTGAAGAACGAAAGGCTTGTGAATTAAGATTAGATGGTGAAAATGGAGAGGAATAATGAACTGGGGAGATTACAAAGGGACTTTGAGCGATTGGGTTGACTGTAGGGACTGAAACTATGGACAGTTGAGACGGGACCTTAGGAGCGAAAATATTTTGCAAGCCAGTTAACAATTGATTAGTTGTTTCTTTTAACATACTTCTTTGGCTTTCAAGCATATTATTACTTATTTCCTTTTTTAACTGTTTTTCAGATTCCATTAACCGTTCAATGAAGCATCGATTCTCTGTCATAATCTTGCTTTGAACTTTTTCATAATTTTCTTTTAATTTGTTCGCATATCTCAAGATGATAGCTTCATTTGATCTGCTCACTTTACGTCTTTTTGCAAGAATAACACTATTAACTGTATTTAGATTCACGGTATTCGATTCGCTTGACGAATCTTCTTGTAACAGGCAGTCTGTTGTTGTCGAATTATTGTCCGATGTTGACGAACAACCTGGGACTGCGCCGTCTCGTGGCTGGATCTGGTTCATCTTCATAGATGCTGTTGCTTGAATCTAATATAGAATAGTTTTTTTCATATTATCTTATATATAAGCTTTTATTGTGTTCTTACTTACTACACTTCATAAAATTATGTAACAAAATCACTTACAACTATTGTCATTGTTTTCATAGAAATCTTGTAATAGTGTGCTATCTACAATATCCTTTATAGCAATGGGACGGAAATCCAAAAGTTGGCTTATTTCTTCGGCATACGGAAATGAGGACATGTGGTTGCCAGATCCACTTTTTCCCATTTGCCTTCGGATTTTGTTATATTGAACTGAAAATTGCAAATAACATTACAATATGAAATTATTGTTTAATAAATCAAAAGCATTATTAACTACGTTACATATATTTACTTCCTATAAAATATATTGTTACTTACGCCTCAGAGTTCTAAATCTAGTCTGCATTTGCTTTGACGTCTTGTTATAACCTTTCTCGTTCATGGGCAATTCTAAATATTTAAAAATGTCATCTGCCCGAAACCTTTTTCCATCTAAACTTTTCATGACTTGCCGTTCTCTCATTAATTTGAGAAAATATCGAATTTCCTCGGTTTCCCAACTTTCACGCTTTTTGGTTTCCATTTCTTTCACTTTCTTTGCCTTCTGTACTATGGCATGGAATACTGAATAACCAACTCTGCAAACAATGCAGAGTTAAGATGTTTAATTTTTATGGTTGGCATTATCATCATCGTTACACTGCGGCCGTTTACATGTCCTTTTTACGTCGCTGCAGTAACCCTAAGCCTCTTCACCAAATGATTTTGAGTTACTACATCAATGTAATAATTTCGTCGTAAAAGAGTGTTTACACGACATCTAACGTTAGTAGTTATAACATCGATGTTATAACTTCAGCGAAAATCAGGCCATGTAAACGTAGTCACATATTATATCGGTAGAACTCTGACAGCAGCCGCGCATAATTTGCCATTTCAATTAGTGCCGGCAGTAATGTAACAGAAAACAGACAATCTCTGCATCATTATATGCTACAAAAAATGCTGCAAAATTTAAGCAGAAGTTCTTGGCATAAAAACAGTAGATTTAAAGTATTGCGTGTTGGCACAATATGTCAACAGAAGCTAAATAAAAACTGAACATAACATGACACATCGTGCTATATCGGCAGAATATCGTTAGAAATCGAGTTTATCTGCAAGCACGGCGTAACGGCAGAAATGCTGCAAAAATTAAGCATGAGCTGCCATTTCAAAAGATAACAGCAAAAACACAGCAGAAACACAGCATGATCTGTTGTCATAAAATAATGGTAGAATCACAGCAATATTAAGATATGCTGTATCAAGTTACAGTTCTTTCGTTTACCGCTATATGACGTATCTATCTCGTAATCAAGTTTCTGTTATAGGCAAATATAAAGATCGCAAAGCGCGGTTAACAAGATTAAAAATGTGTAATGGCTCCTACACACAGAACGCGGCGACACGACAAGCGTTGCCACGTCCTGTGTCTCTGTGTACAGGAGTCATAATATCTATTTTTATCAGCTTAATTTCTGGATTCTAACAAAGGACTCAGAATATTAAACTAAAAGTTTGGAAACCGAATGGGTAATTAGAAAATTTATGGACTTCTTGAAACAAAATAAAGAGTTCAATCTCCATACAAATCTTGAAATTTACGAATTATTAATAAATTAATCATTTATTTAAATTTATATATTTAATTAATTATTTATAACTATGCCAATATTCAGATTTTATTGTATCTATATTAATAATTATGCTTTGCAGGCGTGTTTTATCTTTACTGTGTTTTCGTCACATTGTGACAGCAGGCAATGCTCGATTTTTGCTGCGTTTCTGCCGTCACATTGTAACGGCAGACCATACTTGATTTCTGCCGCATTTCTGCCATCAAATCTGATATGGTAGATTTCGCTCGATATTTGTTATATATCTGCTGTCACGACGTAATAGCAAATAATACTCGATTTTTGCTCTATTTTCTCTGTTATATTATATCGGCAAGCCGTGCTGCCAGAAATTAAGCTTAATGAGAACGCAGCAGAGCGGAATCTGCTGCGAAGTCATGATTGAATTTGCTGGCATATTGCTGGCATACTGCTAGCATTTTGCTATCTGGGTATGTGGATATATATATATATATATATATATACATATATACATATCTATGTTTTAAATATGTGCAGCTTAATTTCTTTATATACAGGGTGAGTCATTTTAATCAACGCACACAAATATCTCGTAAAGTAAGCAAGATGGAAAAAATGTTTTATACAAAAGTTGTAGGGTTCAGAGGGGGACACATGATGAAAATATGGACTTGACCTTGAGTAACCTTTTCAAGGCCAAGTCAATGTGATCGATATTTTCTTAAATGGAACCCCCCATTTTTTATTGCATATTCTTATAGTTTATGTCGAGAGCTTTCCAAAACACTCTAATAAAGTATTTTTTCATTAAGTACTTTTTGAGTTATTTTATATTTTAATCTGACATATTTCGATATAAAAATTAAAATATCTCGTAAAATATTTAGTTTTCGATAATCTTACCGTAATACTTTTATGTTCAGAATAATGGGACAAATCAATTAGTATAAAAAAAAATTGTTTCTAAGAAAAAGTATGTAATTATTTACAATATATTTTTTTAAACAATTATTTGTTTTTCTCTTTACACTAATTGATTTGTCTCATTATTCTGAACATAAAAGTATTACGGTAAGATTATCGAAAACTAAATATTTTACGAGATATTTTATTTTTTATATCGAAATATGTCAGATTAAAATATAAAATAACTCAAAAAATACTTAATGAAAAAATACCTTATTATAGTGTTTTGAAAAGCTTTCGAGATAAGCTACAAGAATATGCAATAAAAAATGTGGGGTTCCATTTAAGAAAATATCGATCATATTGACTTGGCCTTGAAAAGGTCACTCAAGGTCAAATTCATATTTTCATCATGTGTCCCCCTCTGAACCCTACAACTTTTGTATAGAACATTTTTTTCCATCTTGCTTACTTTACGAGATATTTGCGTGCGTTGATTAAAATGACACCCTGTATAACATATATAAGACATTTCTACTTACCGTGGTAACAAGAAATTATAATATGCACTTATTTAAACTTTTAATATTAACACAACCACATTTGATTGCCAGCTGTCAGGCTGTACGTGTGACGTTTGTATTCTAACATGGCGGAACAAGTTGGCGCCTCTCTGATAATCTAGGACTCTATTCTCAACTATCCGACTCGCGTATAGATATCAGAGTTGCCACATGTAAGTTTGTCTGGAGATCGGCAAGCAAAAAAAAGAAAAACTAACGCAATGTGTTACGAACTTATTTATTTGCACTCTAGAACTTTTTATATTGCACAAACTTTATATATTTTTTACACTCTATCATACATTGTTTTATCACAGTACATAGATTTAAATGTCATCTTCACAGATTGCACTAACCGAATTCGGAAACAAAAATAAAAATATATTAATATAAGGACTGCGACACAAGACTTCCATAATTCTTTCAACCATACAACATACTTCTACAATTGCGTTTTCACTTTGAAAGTATATTTCTTATTACTTAACACATTTTTTAGTAATTCTATTTGTTCCGGTTTCCTTATATATTCATAAAACTCTTTACATTTCATATTATAATTCATTTTCGTATAAATTTCAGCTTTTACTGATTCCACTTTCAGGCGGTTTCGTTCATCACTCCATACATTATTCATTATTGAAAAGATTCCTTCTACATAACTATTGTTTACTGGTATCGCTAAAATACATTGTATTATTTTCAGTAATTCAATCAAATTATTATCTATATCATTTATAAAGATTTTTCTCCATTTCTCATCTAATGTATCATTAACATCATTTATAGAAGGTAATAGATTCTTTATAATGTTACGTCCTGGCGACTCCACGATTCCTTTCTTCCGCGACGTTGCGCTAACGATCGTCAGTTGGTGATAAGAACGAACCGTTCAATAAACAAAGCATCTTGTGCCATACGTTTCTTTTAAACACTGTCATTTGTCAGTAACTACATCCACGAGTATCCGTGGGAAAGACGCAGGGAAATCGGTGATGGAAACCATGCCGGTCTCGAGATAAATAAAAATTAATATCTACCCCTTGCAGTAGAATTTCCGGCGGAAGAACAACGAGATAACAAGAACTTTTAACGAAATGTTTAATAAACTCAGCTGCATTAATACTGATAATAATTTTCTAACGGACAAGTAATAAATACAGCTGCATCAACGTTGACAAAAATAATTATAAGGAAGTAAGACCCTTTTCTAATCAGATCATGTGCGCGAGGGTCCCCCGGAAAGGCTAATGTTTAAGGAACTTTTGAAATAATAACGAACTCACCAACCGACGATCAGCACGGGTAAAAAATACGAAAATAGGAGACACCCCCTGCCGAATGAGGACACTGGCACGATTCTAATTCGTTAAAATCTTGAAGAATCCCTACTTTTGCATAATTTCAATCCGTTAAAGTTTTTGAAAGATCCCACTCTTAAAATTAGAAGACGCCCTCAAAAAGGTTTTATAAAAGAAAGAACTCGTAAGACTAGAGAATTCAATTGATTTATTCAGTCATTTCTATCAACTTCAATCAGTGCCGGGCAATTAGTCTCGTGTGCGCGCATTAAGAGCGAAAATTCATAATTAGAAAAAAGAGTGACCAGTTCAATATCAGTATCCTCGTCTTGGCGTCGTCTCCAGCGCAACCCGGCACCCGCACAGCGTTACATCTTAGCGAAGGACGACAAGTTTTGTCAACCTACTCAACCTACCAATTAAAAGTCAGCAACGAAAGTAAGTCTCTAATAATTCAGTTTAATTATATTTTTATTCCCGCAATAAATAACGTTGTTACCGGTTCCATAGTGAGAACCAGGTCGGGAAAAGATTACGAATTCCAACCCGCTACCGCAAAGGTCCGTTCCGCGAGTCAGAAGACGCGAACTTCTGTAGACTTTAAATCAACCATAGCTAGTAGTAGTAATAGTAATTACTCAATCACCGCATACAACAAACAATTATTGACTTCCCCCCTAGTTACTCCCCAATATATCCTTCGGAACCACCTTCTCCCGAACTGCCGCTTTCCCCCCGATCGTTCTCCTCGTTGTCAACGATCATCCTTGATGATTCACCCTCTCCTTCTCCTCCTTCAGAATTAGACGAGTTCGAGAAGGCAGTGCAGGATTTCTGCAACGAACTCCCTGATTTGGAGGACGAATCCTGCTATCAATCTCCACTCCCTCCCTTTTCCCCTCTTGAATCCGACGAATTCGAGAGAGCACTGGAAGAGTTCTGCAATGAACTCCCAGATCTCGATGACGAATCCTCATACCAATCCTAGAATTATGAAAACAACCTCCTAATATTCCTACACACTCTCACTCACACAAATTGTTTTATTTCCCTTTTTCTAACAGATATTTTGTAATAACCAGTCAGAAATTCAATATTAATAATAGAATCTTGCCTCATTATTCTGACTGATGTCCTCCGTACGATTGTAAGAACCGCGAACAACCAAACACACACACACACACACCCATACGCAAATAACTATTGTTCTCATCATTTTGATATAATGTATACCAAAGTAGTTTAATTTATTATGAATAAATTTATATTCTAATTTAAATCCAATCTTTATTAACCCCTCTCATTCTCCAGTCAAAAGATCGCACCTGGTCCCATCCCGCGTAATAGAGATTAAATTCTTTTACCAAAAAGGGACCGCCGAGCGAACTTCTGAAAAACAGAGTAATAGCGACCCTAACGGTCGTTTACCTGATTTTCGGACCGTCAAGTTCGTTCGACCCGATTCTAACGCTTCGAGACGTTTAACTTCGGGATCATAAAGATAGTGGTTGCGCCCTTCCACTGACTCATCCTTCCTCGAGTCTGGACGTAACAATAATGTATACTTCATCATATAATTTATCTTCATTAATCATTATATTCAAACAACTTGTTGCATCCAAAACATTTTCGTAATTAAAATTATTTTTTAAAGTAAAAACTTCTAATTTTTTATAAATCGTTGTATCGTAATCATACCATTTTTCAAGGTAATTTAATGTTTTTTGGTAAACCTGTAATGCTTCGTTAATAAATATATCTTTATTTGCCATGCATTTTAATGCAGAATTTATGACAGATCCAAAAAATTTATCCTTCACTCGAATTTCTCATTTTTCTTTCAGCGATCTTATTATTCCATCTAATTCAATACATGTCAAATTGTTACTTTCAATTGACAGTAATGATTTTGTCATTAGATTCATATAATGATGTACAAAAAATAAATATAATTTTGGATATGAAATAGATTTCAGATTACATTCTGTGGGTAAGGTATGGGATAGGAGAGATCTATCGTTTTTGGGATTCGTCGTAGGACACTACCCAATTTATCCTACTTGCAGGTAGATGAATGAACGAGTCGATTTCCATGTAGTATTATACATTTATTCTTTCTATACACTAATAACGTAAATTGCGACTGCACGCATAAGAACTATTATTGTTATTATTGCATCTGGGCTTATATTTTCCCCCGCGTCTCTTCGTCTGAGTTGCGACGTCTGCTGTCTTCTTAAGGGGATCCTAAAGCGACGGGCGAACTCCGACGGGTTAGCGCCCTCATCCAAACGTAACTAAAAATATCGATAATACCGACGTTTTTAGTTCCGCCATTACCGACACATTATTATTTGAAATATGCATAATAGAAAAAGTAATCTTTTGCATTGTGTTCAATATATTGAATTGAGACAATATCGCGTATTTTTACTGCTGTATCGTTTCGCAGATATCGAAACATATCTAAGCGTGTCGATGATAGTAAAATATAGATGTGTCTTTATTGCATAGTTTGAACACAAAATTTCAACATCGCTCATATTGTGACAAGTACTTTTCCATATATTTTTCAAAAGTAATATCACTTGATCATTTGTGTATGTGTATATATTTATATATACATGCATATACAGGGTGTCCCAAAGTACCCTTGACAACGCTCGTGAGCAGGTAGAGCACAGTAAACTGAACAGAAAAGTCCTGTACCATTTTTTTCTATAACGCTTAATAAAGGAGTTATTATTGAGTAAAGTCTGGTCAATCAGCGTCGACCTTTAGCCGCGCGCCTGGTAGTGTGCGTGAGCGCTCCATCGCTACGGTGACGCACACTAACAGACGGGCGGCTCACTGACGTGCGTCCGGCTCCACCACTGTGCTCTACTTGCTCACGAGCGTTGTCAAGGGTGCTTTGGGACACCCTGTATATATAATATATTTTATACATGTGTAAAAAATATATATATATGTAAATATATTATACATATAATTGTGTATGTAAATGTTTATATATTTGTAATATAAATTTAGAAACATTTATAATACGTTATACAGGGTGTCCCCAATTTAAATGTCAAAACTTTAGGAGCGTGTAGGGGATCGATAAACTAACAAGTAACACTAGGGAAGTGTCATACGGCGATTTTCCTGAAACTTGGCATACAAGTAGTACATGGAAAACTATTAGACACGTATATTGTTATATCGGCCCGAAAGCCGCTTGAAGGGTAGAAATCACCCTTATCTATTTTGGGGGTAAGTTTGACTATTTTACAAATTATTTTTACGATTGTTGCGAAATCAGGTAACTAAGGGTTTTTGGGGTCGCTGATAACGAATCTGAAGTCCGTTTTTAAGAATTCAAAATGGCGGATCTAATATGGCAGTCGCATTTTTTCAAAAGTTTTACACCCTGTCAAAAAGTGCGAAAATTGCAAAAAAGTAAGAAATGAGCATAACTTTGAGGCGAATTTGTAGCAAAAAGGTCCTAATCGAGAACTACCCCTAACAGTAACGAAACATCGAAAACCATCCCTAGAAGTAGTGATGCATATAAAAATCAATCAGTCCTTAGCGCTACCCAGGATGAACGACCTGGACGTGATAGGGTTCTCATCCCATTGGGATGCTTTTTGAACGTGAGTCCCCTTGCCTCTCACGAATCGGGGTGCTTTTTGAAAGTGAGTCCCCTTGCCTCTCACGAATCGGGGTGCTTTTTGAACGTGAATCCCCTTGCCTTTCACAAATCGGGATGCTTTTTGAACATGAGTCCCCTTGCCTCTCACGAATCGGGGTGCTTTTCGACTTACACTTTAAAGAACCCCGCACTAATCATATGGAAAATCTGTCCCGGTCAAATCAATTGGTTTTTACATATGTTGTAGCTTATGACCTACTGAACAAAAGATGTAATGGGCACAAAGCTCAATAATGGACAGTTATCGAGTTATAACCAGTCAAACATGAAAAATTCGGACTGCCGAATAGTCAAATCTCGGAAGGTATTGATTTTTTTGAAAAATGTTTGAAACAAACATAGTAGGGTTTTACAAAATCTGTTAGTTGGTGACATTATTTGTGAATTTTGAATGAAATCTTGAAAAGCTCCGTGAACAAAAATCTTCCACAAAAATGCCTATTTTTTATTATATTCGTGTAGCTAAATTCGAGACGTTTTCAAAATATTTTTGATGAACCTTTTTTCTACTAAAACTTCTTGAGAACTAATATACACGATTTACCATCTCTGGTTATGAGCGTAGAGTTATGTGTAGAGCGCTAGAGTCGTACAGCTAGAGCCGTCAGGCGATTCATCCCCACTGCTACACTGCGGGCGGTATACTGTATACTCTATCTGCAATCTGTTAGAAATCATATTGGTTGATATTGCTAGCGCAGGCATTGTCATCACTAAGCGTATCTATTCTAGCGTTATTGCTGCCGAATGCTATTACTTTCTGGCATTACTACGTCCGATATTGATATTATTGATATCAGTGTATTCTGTTCATTTTGGTCTCAAGAATTATTTCACCAGAAAAGTTTTTAATATCTAATCAATCTGATATTGCTACGCAATTCGATAATAAAGTATTATCATGGCTTACAGACATGGAATCCATTGTTATGTTTGCGATCGTGCTTTTCAAGCTTGACAAATGGTACGAATCAATGGCGATAATGATGCAATTAAAAAACAAATCGCTGTTCTTAGGCGAACTGGGCACGGTAAGGAGCCCATTGATATAGACAATGAAAGCCGATTATGTTTTAATTGCAATGTATCTATTGTACATGAAATAGAACAGATAGAACTTGATCCGACTTGCCTACGACTCAACGTTATTACCCAAACCCGAAATAATTTTTGTTTATTTTGCAATGCTATTGTAAATATTAGACCACTGTCGTTAGAATCCAGGGTAAATGTCTTTGTTCTGAAAAATATTTATATTCCTGAACACGTTTATTGTTGTGACCAACATTTGGATGATCGCGGATTTATTTTACAGTTACTGCTGCCAGGTTTGCGATTTATTTATAGACCATATGTAATAAAAGGTCAGCAACTGCAAGTTTTCTTAGAAGCTCTTCGTAATATAGCAAATAATAATAATCGTTATGAAAACGAAAATAGTTTTACAGAGAATGAATTTAAATGTATAGCACCCATTACAAAACAACAGTTTCAAGAATTGTATACATATTGCGATCCTATATTCCAGGAACGTGGTATCAGAAACGTTACTAAAAAAGATCTTTTAATTTTTTTATCGTCGCAAGCTGCGACAAGGACTGTCTGACGAATTTCTTAAAGTACTGTTTCAGTATTCCTCTAGACACGCAGTGAGTTTAGCGATTTCCAAAGTTCGGCAGTCTTTAGTAAACAGATTTGTCCCTGATAATATTGGTTTTCAAGCTATAACTTGAGAAGAGTATATAATGAGACATGTAACACTTTTTGCAAACGAATTATATAATTCTGAGCTAGCTATTCCGAAAGTAATTGCTTATATTGACGGGACTTATTCCTATACTCATAAAAGTAGCAACTTTCGTGTTTTACGACAAACATACTCAATGCAAAAAGGTCGACATCTGATAAAACCTTCTCTTATAGTTGCTCCAGATGGGTATATACTGGCTATTCAGGATCCTTACTTTTCTGATTCTCGTAACAATGATGCTCGAATATTAAATAATGAATTTCAACGTGATGCGGACAATATGAGAGGATGGTTTCATGATGGTGACATTTTTATATTAGATCGTGGATATCGAGATGCTCAGCCATTACTTCGTGAATTAGGCATTGAGTATAAAATGCCAGCTTTTCTTGGACCTCAACAGAAACAATTATTCACTGAAGAAGCTAATGAGTCTCGATTGGTGACAAAAACAAGGTGGATAATTGAAACTAGAAATGGACATATCAAGTCTATGTTCAAGTTTTTTGATCATACAATTATAATGCCTCATCTTCATCACTTGGGCGAGTTTTATAACATTGCAGGTGCTATAATTAATAGATATCATCCTTTATTTTTAATGGAAGAAGCTAATGCAGGATTAGCAAGAGAACTTCTTGATAAATCTAGAGAGGTTAATATTGTTCAAGTGCGAGTTGAAGTAGAAAGGATGTGCTATAGAAATGCACAATGGATACATTTACATGAAGGACAGTTACGTGACTTTCCACGCCTAACATTAGAATATTTACGAGATTTGAATATTGGTACATTTCAGGTTCGTCTAGCAAGATCTTATATTCAAGATAAGATGCAGCGTGATGCACAAGAAGAATTTCAATTGGATTCGTTGTTTGATGAACAAGGTTTCATAAGGGTGCGAGTGTTTTCACGATTCCGTAATGCTACAAAACATCAAATATTTATAGCTTACAACATAAGAGATGCAGATAATATAGATGATGAGAGGGAGGCGATTTTTGGTTATTACTGCACTTGTAAGTCAGGCGCACGGACTGTGGGTACATGTGCACATGTAACCAGCGTATTGTGGTATTTAGGATATGCACGACACTAGCCCAATGTTCGTTATCCCTCTTCATCATTATTGAACACAATATTAGATGCCGCTCAGAGACCACCACAGCAGGATCCAAATAATGAGTAATATACAATAAGATCATTTATTTTATTACCCCACACATACACACACACACACATACACACACAGCAGAGAGGGTTTGGAGTCAAAAAATACTACGGGAGTGACGAACCGTGGGGTCCTTATCTCTGCTGTGACACATAAAGATTTTTGTTCACGGAGCTTTTCAAGGTCATTCAAAATTCACAAATAATGTCACCAACTAACAGATTTTGTAAAACCCTATTATGTTTGTTTCAAACATTTTTCAAAAAAATCAATACCTTCCGAGATTTGACTATTCGGCAGCCCGAATTTTTCATGTTTGACTGGTTATAACTCGATAATTGTCCATTATTGAGCTTTGTGCCCATTACATCTTTTGTTCAGTAGGTCATAAGCTACAACATATGTAAAAACCAATTGATTTGACCGGGACATATTTTCCATATGATTAGTGCGGTGTTCTTTCTTCGCTCTCACACTGATATTCATATCTTGATTTTTCTTTAATTTATTTTCCACTAATTTAATAAATTCATCTATATTAAACTCTCTATAATTCCTAACACTAAGTTCTCTGTATTTATTATCAAATTTATTCGCATTCAGTTCAACTTTTAGCCACGCATGGTCCGTTATTTTAGGTTCATGCATTACCTGCATTTCAATTTTATTATTAGCAAAAATTAAATCTATAATTGTTTTACTATCTTTCGTAATTCTCGTCGGTTTATTTACATATTGTTTCATGCCTAAGCTCAACATTGTCGTCTGTAACTTCCTTATATAAAACGAATCTAACATTATATCTATATTAAAGTCTCCTATTATCATACATTCTCCCCGTATTATTAACTCTTCTATTATATCCTCCAGAAATCTCACGAAATCACCATGCGATGCACTCGGTGAATGATATATTACCATTATTATTCCTCTATACAATTTTTCTTTCACCTCAATCGCAGCACACCAACAATTCGATTCTAATTTTTTTACTAATACTATTTCATATTTAACATCATCCCTTATATATAAAACAACCCCTCCTGTATTTCTATTTTCAGCATCGCATCTAATTATACTATAACCTGGTACGTTCACTTCACTGTCTTCAATTTCAGCAGTCAATCTTGTCTCTGATAACACTATGAATGCCTGATTTACTTTCTTCATAATTTGATGTTATATCTCATCTTTATGCGCCATCAAACTTTGCGCGTTTGTATACAATATTATTTCCGCTTCCTTCTGTAGTTGCTATTTCGCATCTTCCCAGCCGGCTCTCCTCTTCTCCTCTTGTATCGCCCTTTTAAATGTTGGACATTCTGGGCTAAGGGCGTCGTGTTCATCACTTATCTGCAGGTTGTATGTTCGAATTTTAAACATACAATTTACACATTTTTTCTTTGTTGCCGTACATTCAATCGTTTTATGATTTCCCGCACATTTGTGGCATGTTTCATCTCGCGTATAATTTTTTGCAATATGATAGTATCCCCAGCATTTAAAGCATCTTTTAACATTAATGTGATTGAATATAGGACATTTTCTCCATCCTACATTTAGTTTCTCTTTTTTCAACATCAATTCGTGCGTTTCTTCATCTACTTCAATTATTATCGAACCTTCTTCTTTTGCTCTTCTTCTAAGTTGATTATTATCATTTCTTTTTTCTTTAACTATTTGCTTCACTATTCGCATTTGGAATCCATCATTTATTGCATCAATTCTATTCTGCTTCTTGATTGTAGTTATTAAGTCATCATCATCCAATCTCATTTCTTCTTCGCTGACATTGATAACTTTTATTTTGGGCTTCATCTGCGGTGATTCCGTAACTTTGAAATTTTCTCCTAGTCCTGCACTGTGGCTTTCAACGTTTTCATTTCTTCTCCAGTTTCACAACCCATGATCACTGTCTCCTTGCTTCCTTTTTTTAGCTTCGTTATTCCCATCGCCATGTTTTTGATATCTACCTTTTCTTTTATCAATTTTTTTGTAACTTCACTCTCTTGTTGAATCTTGGGTTTGATAATTATAACATTCTCGTTCTTTTTCTCTTTAACCGCTTCACTATAGCTTCTTTGTATTCCTCCTGTTGATCCACATACTTCTCCCTGTATCATCCTTTTTAACTCTTCTAGCAGTTCCTGCTTAACATTTCCCAATTCTTCTCGAACTATTTCCTTGACCATCATTTTAATTTCCTTCTTACATGCTGTTTCATCTTTTATTTCTTTTACAATTTTTACCAGCCAATCTATTTTGACGTCAATAGTCGATGATTCACTCGCTCCTGATATTCTATTTCCACTACTTGGCGTCGTAAACGAACCTGTAGATCCTGTAGATCCTAGCCTGTCCCTGCCGCCCCCGGCCACTGCCGATGCTTTCTTCATATCTGCTTCACTTTCAATTGTAAATCTGTCAAATGGGCCAGAACACGGTACCAATTCTTGATTTTTATCGTAAATCCTATGCTTGCTTACACATCTTGGATGGTAACACAGCTTAATACAATTCACCTGATAGCAAGACTTGCATGTCACCACCTGATTTTTTATTGTCTTTTTACATGCCGAGCATCGATATTCAGCATATTCATCGTCCATGCCGATAATTATCGGCCGAAACCGCTAATATCAGCGTAAGCGATCAGTCACTTCTGTTCCACTGTCACACGTCAGCACTTTTGTGTCCACCTTTAATGTCTACCTGTCGTGTGAGACTTTGGTGTCCCAGACAGGAAATGCACTTCACAGGCCCACAAATCAGCATATCCCGGCTAGATAACACTCATGGCTAATGCCGGTCTATGCCGCTATGACTTGAATAACTTTCTATCACTCCCCGTAACTATTTAACCGTTTAAAAGTTATTACTTTTGCGGAGCGATGTTTGACACGTCTTCTCCACTGCAGAGAGAGAGAGAGAGAGAGAGAGAGAGAGAGAGAGGGAGGGGAAGGGTAGGGGGGAGAGAGAGAGAGCAGAGAGAGCAGAGAGAACAGAGAGAGAATAACTTTTTAATAAGCAACGAGCGACGATTAAATTAGAAGAAAAAGTTACTCAGAATTATGTCCTTGACAACATATGTCAACGTCAAGATCATTGGGGCTGGGTCCCCTATTCGCTATATTTACCGTTTCACAATACTCGCATCGTGTATTTTAACAATCTCAATTGTTAAATCGTAAATCCATATTGGTGTATGATTAGGCGTTTGTACAAGCCGTTCAACGTCCGCTCGTTTCAGCATTAGCGATTCCCATACGGCAATAGATAATAGGATTTGATTGCCTCGGTTATCGCCGAGATGTAATTCCACGTAAGATGTTACTCCAACGCTGATTCCAATATCCAAGTATTTATAAGCAGTGCGCGTCAAAGCAAATCTGCGTACCAAAATACGTGGTATACAACGAGGTTTACCGCATCTGAAAAATACAATTTAATATGAAATAGCATGGAGAAAACATATATGAAACGTATATATATGTATATGAAACATTTGTGATACTTACTTGTGATACTAAATCATGTGGTTTCTTGTACGGCTTAATTTCATCTCGTGGTTTCTTGCACGGCTTAATTTCATCTCGTGGAACGTAGTAATTCATGCGTTTGCAACCGTTGCTGCTACTTCCTTCAGCAGAGTACATTTTGTCTCTCGGTTATGAGAAGTGGACCGTTGGTACTAGCAGTTGACACGACACTGATCGTATAAAAATTAACCGAGTATACGTGACGCTTTTTTCAAAAGTATGACGTGGTGGGAGATTAATACTCTGAAAATTTAGGAGAAGGGGAAACGGCCTGTATACCACTCTTGCCCCTTCATCTACTTTACGCACCCTCAGCTTTCTCGACGCGATATTTTTTCAATTTTTCTATTCAAGCGCCGATGTACGGCTGCTTCGCGATGACATCACCCCCAGGTGTGAGATTTAGCCGAATGCACAAAAAAATGTAACATAATATAAAATTTTCAAGCGCTGATGTGCAATTGCTTCGCGATGACATCACCCCAGATATCAGAATTCAAACACGCTTGTCAAAACATGACAAAATTGTGAAATATAAGAATAATTATCAAGGTTAATTTGTGTTAATATACAAGTAATTTAAAACTTTTGCAATGCATCTGGGCTCAGATGACATCATCACTAGATGTGAGATTTAGCCGAATGCACAAAAAAATACGATGTAATATAAAATTTTCAAGCGCCGATATGTGGCTGCTTCGCGATAACATCACCCCTAGATATCAGAATTCAAACGCGCGTGTCAAAACATGACAAAATCGTGAAATATATTGATAATCCTCATGATTAAATTGCACTAACATACTTGGACAGCAGCATGTAATTTAAAACTTTTGCGATGCACCTGGGATTTGACATTATCTCTAGACGACAAAAATGCAATAATCGACATTAGTCAAAATGTACGTGACAAACCGCGAAATAAAGATTTTGTTGATACACATGATGGAAAGAGACATCAAGATAGAATATAAAATCATGGTAAAGAGGCACACCCTGTCAGTATTTTCGCCAAGAGTTCCGAGACAAGAGCTATTAATAAGCGCAGCTTGTTAGCATAAAAATTTTTGACATAATTTTGGAAATATGGCGGAAAGCAGTGCCGAACGAATTCTGCGCGAGCAATCTGCAAGGGTGAATTCGATAGAGGAATACGTTGCGTGGGAGCAACGATACGATGAATATATCGAATCGTTGGAAGAGCAAAGTCGAATCAAATGTCCACGATTATCGATCGGGATTCGACACTCGCTGATTGCCCGAATCGCACGACTCGAGGGATTGAAGAACTCGTTACGCAGGCGTTTTGTACATGCGGGTGCAGGATGCAGTACGCAACAATATGGATTGATTTGGCGAAAGATCGATACGGCGTTCGAGAGCCGCATATTGACTGGTGCGGTTATAAATCATAATCACATCGAGCCTCGTCAATTTCTCGAGGATGCCAAAGACATTGTGCTCGAACACGTGCAAAATGTGATGAAAAAATACTTTAATCTGAAAATTAATACAGTGTTCAATGGTGAATTTGTGACGGGTGATAAACGCGCAAATAAAAGTATCAATACGAGAAACTATGAACTCTTTCGCACATCCGATTTACGCGAATGGTACGAGCGGCGCGTTGTCGAGCCCACTCTAGCATCGCTCGAAGAATTTCAGAAACGCGATAGCGGGTGGGCATTGTCGCGAATAATCGATTTAACTGTAAATATAAATAAATATAATCCTTTGCGCGCGAGATGTCATATAAAATTACCGCGGGCGATAATAATGAAGAGAGCGGTGATCAACGTGCAATCTAATGACAATGAGTGTTTCGCGTGGTCTGTGGTCGCCACTCTACATCCAGCTGAAAGTTATGTTTATCGAGTATCTTCGTATCCTTATTATACAACAATGCTGAATCTCCAGGACATTGAGTTTCCAGTGACTGTGAATCAAATTAAAAAATTCGAGCTTCTCAACGATATCTCAATCAATGTACATAGTATCGAGGAAAAAAACATTGTCCCGATACATCTTAGTGAACTAAAAAGAGACAAACACGTCAACTTGCTGTACGTGGAAGGCAACAACGTTTGACATTTCGCGTGGATCAAGAATCTATCCAGACTCGTGAGCTCACAATTGAGCAAACATAATGGCCAAATACATATCTGCGATCGATACGTATATATTTAATAAAATACATTGTACAAATAATTGAACAAAAAAAAAATATAAATAATTTTTTTTACAGATGTTTGCACTACTTTAGCTCGAACGACAAGTTGTAGTCACATATGGTGGACTGTCGAGAGATGAACGAGTGCGCTATCCGATTACCGAGCGATAAGGACAAGTGCCTCACGTTCAACTATTATAATCGGAAAGAGCGGGTTCCTTTCGTCGTGTACGCCGACTTGGAGTGCGTTTTGGAGAAGATGGAGGAAGAAAGAAATAACCAACATTACAAAGTATTTAGTATTGCATATTATGTACACTGCTCGTACGATGAATCGTTATCCGCGTATCATTCTCGTCGCAGTACCGATTGCATGTCATGGTTCGTCGAAGAACTTAAAAATTTAGCGCAACGTGTAAAAAGTATTTTATCAGCTAATGTCCCCATGGTAAATTTAACATCTGATGAATGGGAAAAATTTCATAGCGCGACACAATGTCACATTCGCGAGAAACCATTCGTACAAGACGATACACGCGTACGCGATCATTGCCATCTGACCGGGCGGTACAGAGGTCCCGCACATTCAAATTGCAATTTAAATTATAAAGATTCTTTTTGCATTCCAATAGTTTTTCATAATTTATCCGGTAAAAATTTAGCGCAACGTGTAAAAAGTATTTTATCAGCTAATGTCCCCATGGTAAATTTAACATCTGATGAATGGGAAAAATTTCATAGCGCAAGGGCGTATAGGGCAAGGGTTGACACATTGCCCATCCGTACAAATTATTTACATCAAAGTACGTGAGATACGTTGAAGGTTTCGATGGATCGTACGATTGCATATACTTGTCATTAGCATGTGCGTATCTGTTGGAACATTGACTCAAACCACCGCGTATTCCGCGTTCGATAAACATAATCATGTCGATATCCGTAAGCATTTCGAATGTAATATTTGTATGTTTCAACATGGCGTCCCACGTGTATCCGGGAAGAGTATAGTAATACGCGGGGTCGAGCCCATAACTTTTAATACAACTCTCGCGGAAATTTCCAAAAATATCTGCTAATAACAAGACATCAATTTTGAGATACAAATCGCTATATTCGCCCAGCGTTCGAATGGAGAGCCGCTTCCAGATGTTCTCGGCGTGCGCGTAATCGCTCTCGGATATTGTGTCACCGGTCAAGGAACTGTAAAATGATTCGCGCGGTGGTAAACACGTATCTTGCAACCTGTCGACGCAGTCAATATATTCGTACGGAAAGACGCCCTTCCGTGTTAATAAATTGAAATTGTCATTCGGTAAATTTTGAAATTCAGATTTTAAAATTTTGCGTTTGTCTTTATTCAAGAATGATGCTAATTTATAGAGACTGGCTGTGAGAAATTTATACGAATCGATAAAACGCAATTTAATATGATTTTTCGATTTCTCTTCGGCAAGTTTAACATTTTTCGTAAATGATATATATTTTTCTTTTGTTATTGGAAGTAACTCGATTCCCCCTTCGAACGCTGTAGCTATTTCCTTTATAATAAAATGTGCATCGTAACCGGATAAATTATGAAAAACTATTGGAATGCAAAAAGAATCTTTATAATTTAAATTGCAATTTGAATGTGCGGGACCTCTGTACCGCCCGGTCAGATGGCAATGATCGCGTACGCGTGTATCGTCTTGTACGAATGGTTTCTCGCAAATGTGATATTGTGTCGCGCTATGAAATTTTTCCCATTCATCAGATGTTAAATTTACCATGGGGACATTAGCTGATAAAATACTTTTTACACGTTGCGCTAAATTTTTAAGTTCTTCGACGAACCATGACATGCAATCGGTACTGCGACGAGAATGATACGCGGATAACGATTCATCGTACGAGCAGTGTACATAATATGCAATTCTAAATACTTTGTAATGTTGGTCATTTCTTTCTTCCTCCATCTTCTCCAAAACGAACTCCAAGTCGGCGTACACGACGAAAGGAACCCGCTCTTTCCGATTATAATTGTTGAACGTGAGGCACTTGTCCTTATCGCTCGGTAATCGGATAGCGCACTCGTTCATCTCTCGACACCATATGTGACTGCAACTTGTCGTTCGAGCTAAAGTAGTGCAAACATCTGTAAATGAAATTATTTTTATTTTTTTTTGTTCAATTATTTGTACAATGTATTTTATTAAATATATAGGTATCAATCGCAGATATGTATTTGGCCATTATGTTTGCTCAATTGTGAGCTCACGAGTCTGGATAGATT
>CAJQTV010000819.1:0-13560 GCA_907163055.1 Formica aquilonia x Formica polyctena | reverse complement strand
AAAATTTTCGGCAAATCTCGCTTTCAGGCACGTAGCTAAGTCGTTCCGAACGAAGGAAACTTGCGTACATAGCGATCTTAGCTCTGTGTGCCGAGAAGCGTTGTTCCTCAATTTCCTTGATGTGTTATGAAAATTTTCGGCAAATCTCGCTTACAGGCACGTAACTAAGTCGTTCCGAACGAAGGAAACTTGCGTACATAGCGATCTTAGCTCTGTGTGCCGAGAAGCGTTGTTCCTCAATTTCCTTGATGTGTTATGAAAACTTTCGGTATATCTCACTTACAGGCACGTAACTAAGTCGTTCCGAACGAAGGAAACTTGCGTACATAGCGATCTTAGCTCTGTGTGCCGAGAAGCGTTGTTCCTCAATTTCCTTGATGTGTTATGAAAATTTTCGGCAAATCTCGCTTACAGGCACGTAACTAAGTCGTTCCGAACGAAGGAAACTTGCGTACATAGCGATCTTAGCTCTGTGTGCTGAGAAGCGTTGTTCCTCAATTTCCTTGATGTGTTATGAAAATTTTCGGCAAATCTCGCTTACAGGCACGTAACTAAGTCGTTCCGAACGAAGGAAACTTGCGTACATAGCGATCTTAGCTCTGTGTGCCGAGAAGCGTTGTACCTCAATTTCCTTGATGTGTTATGAAAATTTTCGGCAAATCTCGCTTACAGGCACGTAACTAAGTCGTTCCGAACGAAGGAAACTTGCGTACATAGCGATCTTAGCTCTGTGTGCCGAGAAGCGTTGTTCCTCAATTTCCTTGATGTGTTATGAAAATTTCGGCAAATCTCGCTTACAGGCACGTAACTAAGTCGTTCCGAACGAAGGAAACTTGCGTACATAGCGATCTTAGCTCTGTGTGCCGAGAAGCGTTGTTCCTCAATTTCCTTGATGTGTTATGAAAATTTTCGGCAAATCTCGCTTACAGGCACGTAACTAAGTCGTTCCGAACGAAGGAAACTTGCGTACATAGCGATCTTAGCTCTGTGTGCCGAGAAGCGTTGTTCCTCAATTTCCTTGATGTGTTATGAAAATTTTCGGCAAATCTCGCTTACAGGCACGTAACTAAGTCGTTCCGAACGAAGGAAACTTGCGTACATAGCGATCTTAGCTCTGTGTGCCGAGAAGCGTTGTTCCTCAATTTCCTTGATGTGTTATGAAAATTTTCGGCAAATCTCGCTTACAGGCACGTAACTAAGTCGTTCCGAACGAAGGAAACTTGCGTACATAGCGATCTTAGCTCTGTGTGCCGAGAAGCGTTGTTCCTCAATTTCCTTGATGTGTTATGAAAATTTTCGGCAAATCTCGCTTACAGGCACGTAACTAAGTCGTTCCGAACGAAGGAAACTTGCGTACATAGCGATCTTAGCTCTGTGTGCCGAGAAGCGTTGTTCCTCAATTTCCTTGATGTGTTATGAAAATTTTCGGCAAATCTCGCTTACAGGCACGTAACTAAGTCGTTCCGAACGAAGGAAACTTGCGTACATAGCGATCTTAGCTCTGTGTGCCGAGAAGCGTTGTTCCTCAATTTCCTTGATGTGTTATGAAAATTTTCGGCAATCTCGCTTACAGGCACGTAACTAAGTCGTTCCGAACGAAGGAAACTTGCGTACATAGCGATCTTAGCTCTGTGTGCCGAGAAGCGTTGTTCCTCAATTTCCTTGATGTGTTATGAAAATTTCGGCAAATCTCGCTTACAGGCACGTAACTAAGTCGTTCCGAACGAAGGAAACTTGCGTACATAGCGATCTTAGCTCTGTGTGCCGAGAAGCGTTGTTCCTCAATTTCCTTGATGTGTTATGAAAATTTTCGGCAAATCTCGCTTACAGGCACGTAACTAAGTCGTTCCGAACGAAGGAAACTTGCGTACATAGCGATCTTAGCTCTGTGTGCCGAGAAGCGTTGTTCCTCAATTTCCTTGATGTGTTATGAAAATTTTCGGCAAATCTCGCTTACAGGCACGTAACTAAGTCGTTCCGAACGAAGGAAAATTGCGTACGTAGCGATCCTAGCTCTGTGTGCCGAGAAGCGTTGTTCCTCTATTTCCTTGACATGTTATGAAAACTTTCGGCAAATCTCGCTTACAGGCACGTAACTAAGTCGTTCCGAACGAAGGAAACTTGCGTACATAGCGATCTTAGCTCTGTGTGCCGAGAAGCGTTGTTCCTCAATTTCCTTGATGTGTTATGAAAACTTTCGGCATATCTCGCTTACAGGCACGTAACTAAGTCGTTCCGAACGAAGGAAACTTGCGTACATAGCGATCTTAGCTCTGTGTGCCGAGAAGCGTTGTTCCTCAATTTCCTTGATGTGTTATGAAAACTTTCGGCAAATCTCGCTTACAGGCACGTAACTAAGTCGTTCCGAACGAAGGAAACTTGCGTACATAGTGATCTTAGCTCTGTGTGCCGAGAAGCGTTGTTCCTCAATTTCCTTGATGTGTTATGAAAATTTTCGGCAAATCTCACTTACAGGCACGTAACTAAGTCGTTCCGAACGAAGGAAACTTGCGTACATAGCGATCTTAGCTCTGTGTGCCGAGAAGCGTTGTTCCTCAATTTCCTTGATGTGTTATGAAAATTTTCGGCAAATCTCGCTTACAGGCACGTAACTAAGTCGTTCCGAACGAAGGAAACTTTTGCGTACATAGCGATCTTAGCTCTGTGTGCCGAGAAGCGTTGTTCCTCAATTTCCTTGATGTGTTATGAAAATTTTCGGCAAATCTCGCTTACAGGCACGTAACTAAGTCGTTCCGAACGAAGGAAACTTGCGTACATAGCGATCTTAGCTCTGTGTGCCGAGAAGCGTTGTTCCTCAATTTCCTTGATGTGTTATGAAAATTTTCGGCAAATCTCGCTTACAGGCACGTAACTAAGTCGTTCCGAACGAAGGAAACTTGCGTACATAGCGATCTTAGCTCTGTGTGCCGAGAAGCGTTGTTCCTCAATTTCCTTGATGTGTTATGAAAACTTTCGGCAAATCTCACTTACAGGCACGTAACTAAGTCGTTCCGAACGAAGGAAACTTGCGTACATAGCGATCTTAGCTCTGTGTGCCGAGAAGCGTTGTTCCTCAATTTCCTTGATGTGTTATGAAAATTTTCGGCAAATCTCGCTTAAAGGCACGTAACTAAGTCGTTCCGAACGAAGGAAACTTGCGTACATAGCGATCTTAGCTCTGTGTGCCGAGAAGCGTTGTTCCTGTATTTCCTTGATGTGTTATGAAAATTTTCGGCAAATCTCGCTTACATGCACGTAACTAAGTCCTTGCGAAGGAAGAAAACTTGCGTACATAGCGATCTTAGCTCTGTGTGCCGAGAAGCGTTGTTCCTCAATTTCCTTGATGTGTTATGAAAACTTTCGGCAAATCTCGCTTACAGGCACGTAACTAAGTCGTTCCGAAGGAAGGAAACTTGCGTACATAGCGATCTTAGCTCTGTGTGTCGAGAAGCATTGTTCCACTATTTCCTTGATGTGTTATGAAAATTTTCGGCAAATCTCGCTTACAGGCACGTAACTAAGTCGTTCCGAACGAAGGAAACTTGCGTACATAGCGATCTTAGCTCTGTGTGCCGAGAAGCGTTGTTCCTCCATTTCCTTGATGTGTTATGAAAATTTTCGGCAAATCTCGCTTACAGGCACGTAACTAAGTCGTTCCGAACGAAGGAAACTTGCGTACATAGCGATCTTAGCTCTGTGTGCCGAGAAGCGTTGTTCCTCAATTTACTTGACCTGTCATAAAAATTTTCGGCAATCTCGCTTACAGGCACGTAACTAAGTCGTTCCGAACGAAGGAAACTTGCGTACATAGCGATCTTAGCTCTGTGTGCCGAGAAGCGTTGTTCCTCAATTTCCTTGATGTGTTATGAAAATTTTCGGCAAATCTCGCTTACAGGCACGTAACTAAGTCGTTCCGAACGAAGGAAACTTGCGTACATAGCGATCTTAGCTCTGTGTGCCGAGAAGCGTTGTTCCTCAATTTCCTTGATGTGTTATGAAAATTTTCGGCAAATCTCACTTACAGGCACGTAACTAAGTCGTTCCGAACGAAGGAAACTTGCGTACATAGCGATCTTAGCTCTGTGTGCCGAGAAGCGTTGTTCCTCAATTTCCTTGATGTGTTATGAAAATTTTCGGCAAATCTCGCTTACAGGCACGTAACTAAGTCGTTCCGAACGAAGGAAACTTGCGTACATAGCGATCTTAGCTCTGTGTGCCGAGAAGCGTTGTTCCTCAATTTCCTTGATGTGTTATGAAAACTTTCGGTATATCTCACTTACAGGTACGTAACTAAGTCGTTCCGAACGAAGGAAACTTGCGTACATAGCGATCTTAGCTCTGTGTGCCGAGAAGCGTTGTTCCTCAATTTCCTTGATGTGTTATGAAAATTTTCGGCAAATCTCACTTACAGGCACGTAACTAAGTCGTTCCGAACGAAGGAAACTTGCGTACATAGCGATCTTAGCTCTGTGTGCCGAGAAGCGTTGTTCCTCAATTTTCCTTGATGTGTTATGAAAACTTTCGGCAAATCTCACTTACAGGCACGTAACTAAGTCGTTCCGAACGAAGGAAACTTGCGTACATAGCGATCTTAGCTCTGTGTGCCGAGAAGCGTTGTTCCTCAATTTCCTTGATGTGTTATGAAAATTTTCGGCAAATCTCACTTACAGGCACGTAACTAAGTCGTTCCGAACGAAGGAAACTTGCGTACATAGCGATCTTAGCTCTGTGTGCCGAGAAGCGTTGTTCCTCAATTTCCTTGATGTGTTATGAAAATTTTCGGCAAATCTCGCTTACAGGCACGTAACTAAGTCGTTCCGAACGAAGGAAACTTGCGTACATAGCGATCTTAGCTCTGTGTGCCGAGAAGCGTTGTTCCTCAATTTCCTTGATGTGTTATGAAAACTTTTCGGCAAATCTCACTTACAGGCACGTAACTAAGTCGTTCCGAACGAAGGAAACTTGCGTACATAGCGATCTTAGCTCTGTGTGCCGAGAAGCGTTGTTCCTCAATTTCCTTGATGTGTTATGAAAATTTTCGGCAAATCTCGCTTACAGGCACGTAACTAAGTCGTTCCGAACGAAGGAAACTTGCGTACATAGCGATCTTAGCTCTGTGTGCCGAGAAGCGTTGTTCCTCAATTCTTGATGTGTTATGAAAAAACTTTCGGCAAATCTCGCTTACAGGCACGTAACTAAGTCGTTCCGAACGAAGGAAACTTGCGTACATAGCGATCTTAGCTCTGTGTGCCGAGAAGCGTTGTTCCTCAATTTCCTTGATGTGTTATGAAAACTTTCGGCAATATCTCACTTACAGGTACGTAACTAAGTCGTTCCGAACGAAGGAAACTTGCGTACATAGCGATCTTAGCTCTGTGTGCCGAGAAGCGTTGTTCCTCAATTTCCTTGATGTGTTATGAAAATTTTCGGCAAATCTCGCTTACAGGCACGTAACTAAGTCGTTCCGAACGAAGGAAACTTGCGTACATAGCGATCTTAGCTCTGTGTGCCGAAAAGCGTTGTTCCTCAATTTCCTTGATGTGTTATGAAAATTTTCGTCAAATTTCACTTACAGGTACGTAACTAAGTCGTTCCGAACGAAGGAAACTTGCGTACATAGCGATCTTAGCTCTGTGAGCCGAGAAGCGTTGTTCCTCAATTTCCTTGATGTGTTATGAAAATTTTCGGCAAATCTCGCTTACAGGCACGTAACTAAGTCGTTCCGAACGAAGGAAACTTGCGTACATAGCGATCTATGTTCTGTGTGCCGAGAAGCGTTGTTCCTCAATTTCCTTGATGTGTTATGAAAATTTTCGGCAAATCTCTCACTTACAGGCACGTAACTAAGTCGTTCCGAACGAAGGAAACTTGCGTACATAGCGATCTTAGCTCTGTGTGCCGAGAAGCGTTGTTCCTCAATTTCCTTGATGTGTTATGAAAATTTTCGGCAAATCTCACTTACAGGCACGTAACTAAGTCGTTCCGAACGAAGGAAACTTGCGTACATAGCGATCTTAGCTCTGTGAGCCGAGAAGCGTTGTTCCTCAATTTCCTTGATGTGTTATGAAAATTTTCGGCACATCTCACTTACAGGCACGTAACTAAGTCTTTCCGAATGAAAGAAACTTGCGTACATAGCGATCTTAGCTCTGTGAGCCGAGAAGCGTTGTTCCTCAATTTCCTTGATGTGTTTAGAAAATTTTAAGCAAATCTCACTTACAAGCACGTAACTAAGTCGTTCCGAACGAAGGAAACTTGCGTACATAGCGATCTTAGCTCTGTGAGCCGAGAAGCGTTGTTCCTCAATTTCCTTGATGTGTTATGAAAATTTTCGGCAAATCTCAGCGTTGTTCCTCAATTTCCTTGATGTGTTATGAAAATTTTCGGCAAATCTCACTTACAGGCACGTAACTAAGTCGTTCCGAACGAAGGAAACTTGCGTACATAGCGATCTTAGCTCTGTGTGCCGAGAAGCGTTGTTCCTCAATTTCCTTGATGTGTTATGAAAATTTTTCGGCAAATATCTCGCTTACAGGCACGTAACTAAGTCGTTCCGAACGAAGGAAAACTTGCGTACATAGCGATCTTAGCTCTGTGAGCCGAGAAGCGTTGTTCCTCAATTTCCTTGATGTGTTATGAAATTTTCGGTAAATCTCACTTACAGGCACGTAACTAAGTCGTTCCGAACGAAGGAAACTTGCGTACATAGCGATCTTAGCTCTGTGTGCCGAGAAGCGTTGTTCCTCAATTTCCTTGATGTGTTATGAAAAATTTTCGGCAAATCTCGCTTACAGGCACGTAACTAAGTCGTTCCGAACGAAGGAAACTTGCGTACATAGCGATCTTAGCTCTGTGTGCCGAGAAGCGTTGTTCCTCCATTTCCTTGATGTGTTATGAAAACTTTCGGTATATCTCACTTACAGGTACGTAACTAAGTCGTTCCGAACGAAGGAAACTTGCGTACATAGCGATCTTAGCTCTGTGTGCCGAGAAGCGTTGTTCCTCTATTTCCTTGATGTGTTATGAAAATTTTCGGCAAATCTCGCTTACAAGCACGTAACTAAGTCGTTCCGAACGAAGGAAACTTGCGTACATAGCGATCTTAGCTTTGTGTGCCGAGAAGCGTTGTTCCTCAATTTCCTTGATGTGTTATGAAAACTTTCGGTATATCTCACTTACAGGTACGTAACTAAGTCGTTCCGAACGAAGGAAACTTGCGTACATAGCGATCTTAGCTCTGTGAGCCGAGAAGCGTTGTTCCTCAATTTCCTTGATGTGTTATGAAAATTTTCGTCAATCTCGCTTACAGGCACGTAACTAAGTCGTTCCGAACGAAGGAAACTTGCGTACATAGCGATCTTAGCTCTGTGCGCCGAGAAGCGTTGTTCCTCATTTTCCTTGATGTTTCATGAAAATTTTCGTCAAATCTCGCTTACAGGCACGTAACTAAGTCGTTCCGAACGAAGGAAACTTGCGTACATAGCGATCTTAGATCTGTGAGTCGAGAAGCGTTGTTCCTTCATTTCCTTGATGTGTTATGAAAACTTTCGGCAAATCTCGCTTACAGGCACGTAACTAAGTCGTTCCGAACGAAGGAAACTTGCGTACATAGCGATCTTAGCTCTGTGTGCCGAGAAGCGTTGTTCCTCAATTTCCTTGATGTGTTATGAAAATTTTTCGGCAAATCTCACTTACAGGCACGTAACTAAGTCGTTCCGAACGAAGGAAACTTGCGTACATAGCGATCTTAGCTCTGTGTGCCGAGAAGCGTTGTTCCTCAATTTCCTTGATGTGTTATGAAAATTTTCGGCAAATCTCGCTTACAGGCACGTAACTAAGTCGTTCCGAACGAAGGAAACTTGCGTACATAGCGATCTTAGCTCTGTGTGCCGAGAAGCGTTGTTCCTCCTGCAATTTCCTTGATGTGTTATGAAAATTTTCGGCAATCTCACTTACAGGCACGTAACTAAGTCGTTCCGAACGAAGGAAACTTGCGTACATAGCGATCTTAGCTCTGTGTGCCGAGAAGCGTTGTTCCTCAATTTCCTTGATGTGTTATGAAAATTTTCGGCAAATCTCGCTTACAGGCACGTAACTAAGTCGTTCCGAACGAAGGAAACTTGCGTACATAGCGATCTTAGCTCTGTGTGCCGAGAAGCGTTGTTCCTCAATTTCCTTGATGTGTTATGAAAATTTTCGGCAAATCTCACTTACAGGCACGTAACTAAGTCGTTCCGAACGAAGGAAACTTGCGTACATAGCGATCTTAGCTCTGTGTGCCGAGAAGCGTTGTTCCTCAATTTCCTTGATGTGTTATGAAAACTTTCGGTATATCTCACTTACAGGCACGTAAATAAGTCGTTCCGAACGAAGGAAACTTGCGTACATAGCGATCTTAGCTCTGTGTGCCGAGAAGCGTTGTTCCTCAATTTCCTTGATGTGTTATGAAAATTTTCGGCAAATCTCGCTTAAAGGCACGTAACTAAGTCGTTCCGAACGAAGGAAACTTGCGTACATGGCGATCCTAGCTTTGTGTGCCGTGAAGCGTTGTTCCTCTATTTCCTTGATGTGTTATGAAAATTTTCGGCAAATCTCGCTTAAAGGCACGTAACTAAGTCGTTCCGAACGAAGGAAACTTGCGTACATAGCGATCTTAGCTCTGTGTGCCGAGAAGCGTTGTTCCTCTATTTCCTTGATGTGTTATGAAAATTTTCGGCAAATCTCGCTTACAGGCAAGTCACTAAGTCGTTCCGAACGAAGGAAACTTGCGTACATAGCGATCTTAGCTCTGTGTGCCTAGAAGCGTTGTTCCTCAATTTCCTTGATGTGTTATGAAAATGTTTCGGTATATCTCACTTACAGGTACGTAACTAAGTCGTTCCGAACGAAGGAAACTTGCGTACATAGCGATCTTAGCTCTGTGTGCCGAGAAGCGTTGTTCCTCAATTTCCTTGATGTGTTATGAAAATTTTCGGCAAATCTCACTTACAGGTCACGTAACTAAGTCGTTCCGAACGAAGGAAATTTGCGTACATAGCGATCTTATCTCTGTGTGCCGAGAATCGTTGTTCCTCAATTTCCTTATTGTGTTATGAAAACTTTCGGTAATCTCACTTACAGGTAAGTAACTAAGTCGTTCCGAACGAAGGAAACTTGCGTACATAGCGATATTAGCTCTGTGTTCCGAGAAGCGTTGTTCCTCAATTTCCTTGATGTGTTATGAAAATTTTCGGCGAATCTCACTTACAGGTACGTAACTAAGTCGTTCCGAACGAAGGAAACTTGCGTACATAGCGATCTTAGCTCTGTGTTCCGAGAAGCGTTGTTCCTCAATTTTCTTGATGTGTTATGAAAATTTCGGTATATCTCACTTACAGGTACGTAACTAAGTCGTTCCGAACGAAGGAAACTTGCGTACATAACGATCTTAGCTCTGTGTGCCGAGAAGCGTTGTTCCTCAATTTCCTTGATGTGTTATGAAAATTTTCGGCAAATCTCGCTCTCATGAAAAACTTTTCGTAATCTCAACTTAACAGGTTACGTAACTAAGTTCGTTTTCCTGCACGAGGAATCTTGCGTACATAGCGATCTTTATCTCCTGTGAGCCGAGAAGCGTTGTTCCTGCAATTTTTCTTGATGTGTTATGGAAAAAATTTTGGCAAATCTCGCTTACAGGTACGTAATTAACTAAGTCGTTGTTTCCGAACGTAGGAACTTGCCTGTAAACAATAGCGATCTTAGCTCTGTGTGCCGAGAAGCGTTGTTCCTCAATTTCCTTGATGTGTTATGAAAATTTTCGGCAAATCTCTCTTACAGGCACGTAACTAATTCGTTCCGAACGAAGGAAACTTGCGTACATAGCGATCTTAGCTCTGTGAACCGGGAAGCGTTGTTCCTCAATTTCCTTGATGTTTTATGAAAAATTTTCGGTATATCTCACTTTACAGGTACGTAACTAAGTCGTTCCGAACGAAGGAAACTTGCGTACATAGCGATCTTAGCTCTGAGTGCCTAGAAGCGTTGTTCCTCAATTTCCTTGATGTGTTATGAAAATTTTCGGCAAATCTCGCTTACAGGCACGTAACTAAGTCGTTCAAACTTTCTTTATATCTCTCTTACAGGCACGTAACTAAGTCGTTCCGAACGAAGGAAACTTGCGTACATAGCGATCTTAGCTCTGTGTGCCGAGAAGCGTTGTTCCTCAATTTCCTTGATGTGTTATGAATACTTTTCGAAAACATCTCCGCCTTACAGGCACGTAAACTAAAGTCGTTCCGAACGAAGGAAACTTGTCGTAACTAGCGATCTTTAGACTCTGGGTTGCTCGAAGAAGCGTTTGTTCCTCCATTTCCTTGATGTGTTATGAAAACTTTTGGCGAATCTCGCTTACAGGCACGTAACTAAGTCGTTCCGAACGAAGGAAACTTGCGTACACTTCCGTCTTAGCTTTGTAAGCCGAGAAGCGTTGTTCCTCAATTTTTTCCGTTGATTGTGGTTATGAAAATTTTCGGGAAATCCTTGCTTATCCGGCACGTAACTAAGTCCGTTCCGACGTAGGAAACTTTGCGTACACTTCCGATCTTAGCTTTGTGTAAGTCGAAGAAGCGTTTGTTTCCTCAATTTTCTTGATGTTGTTATGAAAAAAAACTTTCGGTATATCTCTGTCTTAACAGGTTCCGTTTACTAAGTCGTTTCCGAACGAAATAGTAAACTTGCGTACAGACCGATATTCTTTAGCTTCAGTATGCCGAGAAACGACGGCGGGTTGTTCCTACTCAATTTCCCATTTGATGTGTTTATTTAAAATTTTTACGTGGCCAAATCTCCGCCTTTACCGGCACGTAACTAAGTACGTTCCTGTATAACTACGAAAATCTGTATTATCACTTCCCTATTTTATGCATTTTCCTTTGCCGTGAGAAGCGTTTGTTTCCTCAATTTTCACTTTTGATATGTTATGAAAATCTTTCGGTATATCTCCACTTACAGTACGTTAACATGAAAGTCGTTCCGACGAAGGTAATCTTTGCGTACATAGCGATCTTTAGCTCTTGTACTGCCTTTGAAAAGCGTTGTTTTCCTCTCTCCATTTTCCTTGATGTGTTATGAAAATTTTCGGTATATCTCACTTACAGGTACCTAACTAAGTTGTTCCGAACGAAGGAAACTTGCGTACATATCGATCTTAGCTCTGTGTGCCGAGAAGCGATGTTGATCACTGTGCTTGATGTGTTATGAAAAGTTTTCGGCAAACATCTCAGCTTACCTCAGTTTGTGTTATTAAAACTTTTCGGTAAATCTAATTCGTTTCCGAACGAAACGAGAAACTTGCGTACTCTAGCGATCTTAGCTCTGTAGTGCCGAGTAAGCGTTGTTTCCTCAAAATTTTTCTTGATGTGTTATGAAAAGTTTTTTTCGTGGTTAATCTTCGCTTTACATGGACACTAACTAAGCCGTTCCGAATGAAAGGAACTTGCGTACATAGCGATCTTAGCTCTGTGAGCCGAGAAGCGTTGTTCCTCAATTTCCTTGATGTGTTATGAAAATTTTCGGAAAATCTCACTTACAGGCACGTAACTAAGTCGTTCCGAACGAAAGGAATCTTGCGTACACAGCGATCTTAGCTCTGTGTGCCGAGAAGCGTTTTGTTCCTCAATTTCCTTGATGTGTTATGAAAATTTTCGGCAAATCTCGCTTACAGGTTTTACGTAAAACTAAGTCGTTTTCGCGAACGAAGGAAACTTGCGTACATAGCACATCTTAAGCTCTGTGTAGCCGAGAAGCTGTTTTGTTTCCTCAAATTTCCTTGATCTGTTATGAAAATTTTCGGCAAAATCTCGCTTACAGGCACGTAACTAAGTCGTTCCGAATGAAGGAAACTTGCGTACATAACGATCTTAGCTCTGTGTGCCGAGAAGCGTTGTTCCTCAATTTCCTTGATGTGTTATGAAAATTTTCGGCAAATCTCACTTACAGGCACGTAACTAAGTTGTTCCGAACGAAAGAAACTTGCGTACATAGCGATCTTAGCTCTGTGTGCCGAGAAGCGTTGTTCCTCAATTTCCTTGATGTGTTATGAAAATTTTCGGCAAATCTCGCTTACAGGCACGTAACTAAGTCGTTCCGAACGAAGGAAACTTGCGTACATAGCGATCTTAGCTCTGTGTGCCGAAAGGAAGCGGTTGTTCCTCATTTTAATTTTGGTTTGTTATGAAAATTTTCGGCAAATCTCACTTACAGGCACGTAACTAAGTCGTTCCGAACGAAGGAACCTTGCGTACATAGCGATCTTAGCTCTGTGTGCCGAGAAGCGGTGTTCCTCAATTTCCTTGATGTGTTATGAAAATTTTCGGTATATCTCACTTACAGGTACGTAACTAAGTCGTTCCGAACGAAAGAAACTTGCGTACATAGTGATCTTAGCTCTGTGTGCCGAGAAGCGTTCTTCCTCAATTTCCTTGATGTGTTATGAAAACTTTCGGCAATATCGCTTACAGGCACGTAATTAAGTCGTCCTGAACGAAGGAAACTTGCGTACATAGCGATCTTATCTCTGTGAGTCGAGAAGCGTTTTTCCTCCATTTCCTTGATGTGTTATGAAAACTTTCGGCAAATCTCACTTACAGGTACGTAACTAAGTCGTTCCGAACGAAGGAAACTTGCGTACATAGCGATCTTAGCTCTGTGTGCCGAGAAGCGTTGTTCCTCAATTTCCTTGATGTGTTATGAAAATTTCGGTAAATCTCTCTTACAGGCACGTAACTAAGTCGTTCCGAACGAAGGAAACTTGCGTACATAGCGATCTTAGCTCTGTGTGCCGAGAAGCGTTGTTCCTCTATTTCCTTGATGTGTTATGAAAACTTTCGGTATATCTCACGTACAGGTACATAGCGATCTTAGCTCATAGCGACGTTAGCCGAGAAAGCTGTTTGTTCCTTAAATTTCCTTGATGTGTTTTTTTTTTTATGAAAATTTTCGGCAAATCTCGCTTACAGGCACGAAACTAAGTCGTTCCGAACGAAGGAAACTTGCGTACACTTAGCCATCTTAGCTCTGTTAGCCGAGATGCGTTGTTCCCTACATTTCCTTTGATGTTTTTAAATGAAATTTTCGGCTAAATTTCCAAAACTTTACAGTCCACGTAACTAAGTCGCTTCCCGGGGGGGGGATGAAGGAAAACTTGCCGTTACATAGCGATCCTTAAGTCTGGTGTGCCGAGAAGCGTTAGTTTCCGTCAATTTTTTCTTGATGTGTTTAAAATGAACATTTTCGGCAAATCTCGCTTACACGGCCCCACGTAACTAAAGTCTGTTATCGCAACGACAGAAACTTGCCATACACTTCCGATCTTATCTCTGTTGTAAGCCGAGACAGCGTTGTTCCTCTATTTCCTTGATGTTATGAAAACTTTCGGTATATCTCACTTACAGGTACTAAACTAAGTCGTTCCGAACGAAGGAAACTTGCGTACATAGCGATCTTAGCTCTGTGTGCCGAGAAGCGTTGTTCCTCAATTTCCTTGATGTGTTATGAAAATTTTCGGCAAATCTCGCTTACAGG
>CAJQTV010000818.1:0-39544 GCA_907163055.1 Formica aquilonia x Formica polyctena | reverse complement strand
TACCGGCTAGACTGATGTTATTTCCGAAGCTTGTTTTATTAAAAATAAACTCCCATGTGCTTATATTTTTAAATATAGTAAAATATTTGATTCTCCTGATGCACAAATATATTTACGAATATATGGATTTTGTAAAGAATGCGGAGCAGAATTTAGAGCTCACTGTTTATATAAACCGGCGCCTGACACTGGTATTGTTTTAAGAGTTCATACAGTTGATACTTCTGGTATACCGCATGAAAAAAAAACGAGCAATAAAAGGAAATACTCGAACTGCGATTGGACAAGAACTTTTAAATAAAAAACCGAGACAGTGGCGAAATGACGCTGTAAAAGATTTATCCTATGGAGATTCTGAACCACCTTATGTTGCACGACAATGTACTTTAAGAAAAATAAAAGAAGAAGCTATCGTACGCGAATTAGGTATCAACAAAAATGTTGATGCTATTAATTCATTGACTGAATTAAAGGTAAATATGCATATTAGGTTACACCTCACCGATGACTTTGACCTTGACATATGTTGTCAAGGACATAACCCTGAGTAACTTTTCCTTATAACTTAACCGGCGGTCTCTTATAGTTTCTGAGATGTTTAAAGTTAACATTTGGGTAATAATATAGAGACAGAGAGACAGTCCGCCCCACAATTGTTGCATGGATGAGAAAGTATATGCGTGGACGCAGTGAGTTCCGCCCCCCCCTACGGGAGGGCTCCACTTCCGGAAGATATAACCTAACCCAAACCTATTTCTGATTTAAAACTAAAATTTGGTTTGGGTTAGGTTATATCTTCCGGAAGTGGAGCCCCCCCGTAGGGGGGGCGGAACCCACTGTGTGCACGCATATACTTTACAAACCAAAGCGAAGTTCGCCCCACAATTGTTGTGTGGATGGAAAAGTATATGCGTGGACGCAGTAGGCTCCATTATAAAAAAAACTAGACACATAGGTTTGCGTTGAACCTCGCTTTGCGTGGAAAGTAAAAAAACCCAAAGAGCTTCGTCTCTGGAAATATAAAGAAACACTTTTTTCACGTCTGATCTACATAAATACAATGTAAACAAACTTTATTTTTCTTTATTTTATAATAGAAAAATCATTAAAATTGTGAAATCATAACTTTGAATATCTCAGAAACTATAAGAGACCGCCGGTTAAGTTATAAAGAAAAGTTTCTCAGGGTCATGTCCTTAACAACATATATCAAGGTCAAAGTCATCGGTGAGGTGTAACCTAATATGCATATTTACCGAATTAAAATATCGAGGACAGTATATAGGATATATAAAAGAAATTTCAAAAGATAATTTTTACTGTTTTTACTGGTCTCCATTGCAAATGGATTTATATAAATCTTTAATCAAAAAAGTCAGACAGATTGAAATTGATGCAACAGGAAAATTGATGAAAGCAATAGATAAACTAAATGGTGAAAAAAAAACATATATTTTTGTATCAAATTATTATTAAAGGTGAAAATAGTATCCAACCACTATTTCAAATGATTACCGAAAAACACGACACGAATTTAATTACATATTGGTTAAGAGAAATCTTAAGATACGGAGCTCCAATACCTCCGGAAGTTAATTGCGATTATTTTATGGCTCTGTTAAATGCTACAAGCTTGGCTTTTAATGAACGCAATTTGAAAAATTATATTTCTGACTGCTATCGGTGGATCTCTGGTGAGAACTTACAATATCCACTTCGATGTTACATTAGAGTTGATATTGCCCACTTAATTAAAATCATTTGTAACAAAAATGTATTCGATAAAAAACATCCTAAAATAAAGGATTTTTTTGTAAGATGTGTAGGAATAATGTTAACATGTGATAACATCGAAGACTTCATTACATTATTGACTTCAGTATTCATTGTTGCGTACAGTGAATACGATGGCAAAGATATTGATGGCAATGATGTAATTTGTGCTGAAAACGATTGTTTTTATTGGAAAGAATAAAATCATTTACATTTACTGATGATGATAATGACAAGAATGATTATTTGGACGATTTTGATGAGAGTGAAAATTTGAATTTATTTATTAATAATATCAGGGAACAGGCTGAAAAAATTGCAAAAGAAATTGTAGAGACCGACACATACAACGTTTTTTATTGTCCAGAACTCGTGATCAATTTAGTTAAATTAGCAAAACACTTTTCTATCTGGACAGGAGTTGGAGGATGGCAGGATATTTTCCTTTATCGTTTAACGTAGCAACATCTTGCAGATGTGAAGCCTATTTTAAAGAATTAAAACACTCAGATTTGTCAAATTATGAACTAATGCGCGTAGATAAATTTGTTATTCGCCACATCAAGTCAATTGAAAGTTTATGTAAACTAGAACATGCTGCGATAAAACGTACTAACGAAAAAGTTGCTACACTACAAAATGAAATAAACATAACAAAGAAAGAAAAGTTTATTCTGGCGAATTAAAGGAAATAGATGATTATTTTCACTTGAAGGAACAAGAAAATTGGAAAGGCTTAAATACTGAAGCACGTGAAAGGCTAAATGAATTAAAAAATATTCAAGTTTCAACTTATAATAATGTGTCTTACGATTGTATAAGTTCAACTATCATATCACAAGATTTTAGTTTAACTAATGACAATAATACGAATAAAACAAAGGACAACACAAATAAAGAAAATATATACACAAACGCAGAAACACGGAAAAGTAAAGCAATAAATGTAAAAAAGAAGCCCTTAAGTGAAAATAAATGTAACAAACAGAGAGGAAAGTATTTAAAGTCACGTGTAGATATTAATCTTACATACGATAGACCGTTACGGAAAAGAAAAGATAAAATATTGAGAAATGGAAATAACTCTAATTTAGTTATTGTTAATGACAAAAAGTTATATGTGAAACACACATGTGCTTTTGATTCTTTGGTTGAAATATTAACAACATCATATTGCAATTACTCCAAATTTAAAAATTGGATCGATAAAAATTCTGAAAATATATTTTTATCTTTTATAAAGAAATATGCTACCGAAGGTATCAACAACTCTCTTTATCAAAAGCGAGGTGCGATCTTATGTACAATCTTCGATATGCATAACAATATTATCGATTATACTACTACTCCTAATTGGTTATTAAGTAAACTTATTACAGATTTTTGTAGCGTCGAAGAAAGTAAAATTTTTAATACAGATGTAACTTTAGATTTTAAACAAGATTTTCTTACTTTCATCTCACAATTTTTTAAAGCACAAACAGTGCCATGTAAAACTTGCCAATCGACTGTAGAAATTAAGAGGAAGCCAAATTCATATCTATTCATAGATACTGAATTCTCTTTTCAACAAAATGAAACTAGATACTCAGGTGGAACATTGTTAAGCAACATTCCTGAGAAAATTGTAATTAATAATGAGACATATGTCCTAAGTGGCATTGTACGAAATATACCTGGACATTTTACAGCTTTTTGTAGAAATACAGCAGGTGTATGGGCGGAACACGACGATCAGTGATGCCAGAATTGAGACGCGAGCAACATGCAACCGAGGTGGAGGGGATAACACACACAAGCGCAAACCGCGTACGTGTGAGCTCGGTGCTTCGGCTAGCAGAAGAGGACAGATATACTGTTTTCTGTCTCTCTTCTTCCTATCGAGCCGGCAACTATAGCGACGGGCGTACGGGCGATAGCGACGGGCGATGTTGCTCGCTTCTTGATTCTTGATATACATCAGTGCTGGGATTTAGATGCAACTTTCGGCCGGATTTCTTGACACACGCCTACGGTTCCCCCTCTTACTGCTCGCTCCTTAACAACGCAGCGCCGAACGGCCGTAACTAAGGAGCGCGTCACTAGTCTCAGGAACGTGCGTGTCACAAATGTAATAACGCAATAGCCTAGTGCCCTAGTAGCAAAACTGCTGATTAAAATTTTCTATTTAATACTTTATTTCTATTATTAATACTATTATTAATTCTATTATTATCTTCATTTCTATTATTAGTAACTATTATTACTATAGTATTAATAACTAAAATAATTATTATTCTATTATTAATTACGTATGTTCTGTAACAATTTAAAATATTTATGTTTTATTTAAAGTTTAAATAAAACAAATATTTTAATAATAGAAATAAAGTATTAAATAGAAAATTTTAGAGCAGTTTTGCTACTAGGGCACTAGGCTATTGCGTTATTACATTTGTGACACGCACGTTCCTGAGACTAGTGACGCGCTTCTTAGTTACGGCCGTTCGGCGCTGCGTTGCTAAGGAGCAAGCAGTAAGAGGGGGAACCGTAGGCGTGAGTCAAGAAATCCGGCCGAAAGTTGCATCTAAATCCCAGCACTGATATACATGAGCGTTAAATGTTTTTTTTTACAGCCTTTTCATGTCATATAATAAATGTTTTTTCCAACTTTCCTTCCTACATTATATATTAAATGATTTCTCACGCTTTCGATATTATATATTTATATCAGAGTTATAAGAGAAAATTCATTATTACATTAAAACAAAATTGCTTTAATTAATTTTTTTTTTGTTTAGATATACTGCATATAAAAATATTCGAGTAAAATACTCGAAGATTGAACATTATATTAAACATTTCATATTCTACATACTGAGAAAAAAAATAATTTGATAGTAAAAAATTATTTTATTCGAGAAAACTATTTATTCGGTGAATTTTAATAACGTTTTTGTTTATATTTAAATCTTTAAGTTTCTTAAGTAAAATATATTTATTTAGTAAATATAATAAATATTAAATATATTTTTCTTATCAAAAACAACATCTAGATTATTAAAAAATATTATTTAAATGAAAAGAAATTATACAAAGATAAAAAATGAATATTGCTAGAACAAATCAAATAATTTTTGTTAATAATATACTGAAAGAATAAATATATATATATATATATATATATATATATATATATATATATATATATATATATTATGCCAGCATTTTTATATATTTAAATAAAAAAAAAAATATGTATTAATTAAAGCAGTATTGTTTTAATGTAATAATGTATTTTCTTATAACTCTGGTATAAATATATAGTATCAAAAGGCTGTAAATACATTTTTAAATTGGAGAAATAATATTTGCAATTGTAAATATATATATTTACAAAGCATTGGGATTTAACTCAATAAAATAAATAATAAATTTTGGAAATAGTTACAAATTTCATTTATACAACTCGAGATATATAATTTATATGAGAATTAGACTCCTACATTTTGTGCTTCAAACAAACAGTTTACAAATATTTATCGTGCTCAATTTAATCAGTTTAATATTCTGAATCTTGCGTTGAGCTTATATCAGATATAATCAGAAATTAAACTGATTGAACACTACTACGCTTTAAATCTTATATTACTAGCCAAACCTTGCAGACTTTATATTCATTTGTAAAAATGCGAGAAAATACATCATCTAACGAAGAAATTAGTAAATCGCTCACATATTTAAATGAAATGAATTGATTTTTAATAACAAAAAATCTAATTGTCTAAAATACATATTTGATTAAATATTATATATTGATTAGTATTATGTATTTAGGATGGCTTTACATAATGAATGGTACTTTTCCACACCACCCATGGGGTATCACCAATGGCGCGTTCGGTTTTTTAAGTGGACCTTCGCCTGGAACCCTATTATACCACTGTATGTTATATATTATATTGTATCTTTCATTTACAAGTGTGATGTCTTTTATAGACAAGATATTTTTTACACACTTGTTTTTGAAAAATGTGATGTCTTTTACAGACAAGATATTTTTTACACACTTGTTTTTTACAAGTGTGATGTCTTTTACAGACAAGATATTTTTTACACACTTGTATTTTAAAAATGTGATGTTTTTTACAGACAAGATATATATTACATACTTGTTTTTTACAAGTGTGATGTCTTTTAAAGACAAGATACTTTTTATTTTATTTTCAACATTATTATTACAAAGCATTAACCGATGACGGATCAGCAATGTCATCAATGTCAGCAGCATATAATGTAAGACTGTTCATTTTTTTAGGACAAGTAGAATATAATTTTTCCGATGACATGAGAGATAAATGCTTTTCATTAATCTCCATGTCTAGAACAGTTTGTTTTCTCGTTTTTAATGCTGATTTTAATACACAAATAGCATTTATACACGCGGGCGAAAGTTTATTTCGTTTTTTTGTTTTTATATCAGATAGAAAAGAAAACATTCTTTCTGGGTCAGCATTTGAATTTGGAAGTGATCTTATAGCATTCAAAAAAGATTTCAGGTTGGGATATTTACGTTTTAAAATTTCTTTCCACATCTCATCAAAGTTTAATTTAGAAAAATGTTCTTTTTCTGCTATTGTAAAATCGAGATGTAAAGCATGCCACTCTTTTTTCTATCTGATATAAAAACAAAAAAAAAAAATAAACTTTCGCCCGCGTGTATAAATGCTATTTGTGTATTAAAATCAGCACTAAAAACGAGAAAACAAACTGTTCTAGACATGGAGATTAATGAAAAGCATTTATCTCTCATGTCATCGGAAAAATTATATTCTACTTGTCCTAAGAAAATGAACAGTCTTACATTATATGCTGCTGACATTGATGACATTGCTGATCCGTCATCGGTTAATGCTTTGTAATAATAATGTTGAAAATAAAATAAAAAGTATCTTGTCTTTAAAAGACATCACACTTGTAAAAAACAAGTATGTAATATATATCTTGTCTGTAAAAAACATCACATTTTTAAAATACAAGTGTGTAAAAAATATCTTGTCTGTAAAAGACATCACACTTGTAAAAAACAAGTGTGTAAAAAATATCTTGTCTGTAAAAGACATCACATTTTTCAAAAACAAGTGTGTAAAAAATATCTTGTCTATAAAAGACATCACACTTGTAAATGAAAGATACAATATAATATATAACATACAGTGGTATAATAGGGTTACAGGCGAAGGTCCACTTAAAAAAACCGAACGCGCCATTGGTGATACCCCATGGGTGGTGTGGAAAAGCACCATTCATTATGTAAAGCCATCCTAAATACATAATACTAATCAATATATAATATTTAATCAAATATGTATTTTAGACAATTAGATTTTTTGTTATTAAAAATCAATTCATTTCATTTAAATATGTGAGCGATTTACTAATTTCTTCGTTAGATGATGTATTTTCTCGCATTTTTACAAATGAATATAAAGTCTGCAAGGTTTGGCTAGTAATATAAGATTTAAAGCGTAGTAGTGTTCAATCAGTTTAATTTCTGATTATATCTGATATAAGCCCAACACAAGATTCATAATATTAAACTGATTGAATTCAGCACGATAAATATTTGTAAACTGTTTGTTTGAAGCACAAAAAGTAGGAGTTTAATTCTCATATAAATTATATATGTCGAGTTGTATAAATGAAATTTGTAACTATTTCCAAAATTTATTATTTATTTTATTAAGTTAAACCCCAATGCTTTGTAAATATATATATTTACAATTGCAAATATTATTTCTCCAATTTAAAAATATATTTACAACCTTTTGATACTATATATTTATACCAGAGTAATAAGAAAATACATTATTACATTAAAACAATACTGCTTTAATTAATACATATTTTTTTATTTAAATATATAAAAGTGCTGGCATTATATATATATTTTTATTCTTTCAGTATATTATTAACAAAAATTATTTGATTTGTTCTAACAATATTCATTTTTTATCTTTGTATAATTTCTTTTCATTTAAATAATATTTTTTAATAATCTAGATATTGTTTTTGATAAGAAAAATATATTTAATATTTATTATATTTACTAAATAAATATATTATACTTAAGAAACTTAAAGATTTAACAATAAACAAAAACGTTATTAAAATTCACCGAATAAATAGTTTTCTCGAATAAAATAAAATTTTTTACTATCAAATTATTTTTTTTCTCGATATGTAGAATATGAAATGTTTAATATAATGTTCAACCTTCGAGTATTTTACTCGAATACTTTATATGCAGTAGACATAAATCCAAAAAAAAATTTAAAGCAGAGTATTATCTAATATATAATGCATTCTCTCTTATAACTCTGATATAAATATATATTATCAAAAAACGTAAAAAATCATTTAATTTAAAACATATTAAAGAAGAAGGTTGAAGAAAACATTTAATATATAACACATTAATAGGCTGTAAAAAGAACATTTAACGCTGTCATGCATCAAGAATCGAGAAACGAACAACATCGCCCGTCGCCCGTCGCTCGTCGCCCGTCGCCCGTATCGTTGCCTGCTCGGTAGGAAGGAGAGAGACAGAAAACAGTACATCTGTTCTCTTCTGTTATCCGAAGCTAGCCGAAGCGCCGAGCTCACACGTACGCTGTTTGCGCTTGTGTGTGTTATCCCCTCCACCTCGGTTGCATGTTGCTCGCGTCTCAATTCTGGCATCACTGACGACGATATGAGCCGAAAATTGCGTACAATTAAAAACCCGCAAGTGACAAAGACATATATGATAATTATAATATTCATAAAAATATAAAACAGATAAAAATATATAACATGTAAACATATAATATATAAATATACAGGGTGTCTTAGACAACCCCTTTTCTTTCAAAAACTAAGCATTTTAGAGAAAAACGTTTTGAACAAAAATTATATGGTTTTGAGAGGAACATAAGATGGTGTCATTGGTTTGACCTTGGATGGCATCGTTAAGGTCAAGTCAAGGACACCTTTGATGTCTTAAATGGAATCCCCTATTTTTTATTGCATATTCTTATATCTTATGTCGAGAGCTTTCCAAAACACTATAATAAAACACTATAATATTTTTTCATTAAGTACTTTTTGAGTTATTTTATATTTTAATCTGACATATTTTGATATAAAAAATAAAATATCTCGTAAAATATTTAGTTTTCGATAATCTTACCGTAATACTTTTATGTATAAAATAATGAGACAAATCAATTAGTGTAAAGAAAAAAACAAATAATTGTTTAAAAAACTACATTGTAAATAATTACATACTTTTTCTTAAAAACAATTATTTTTTTTTATTAATTGATTGATATGCATATTGATTGATAGGCAGGGTGGACCTCGCTTTACAACTACGGTGTGCAACTGAACGGTGTGCAACTGAATTTTCTTCTGTGTCCAAAATTATTGTGTCTAAATGCACTGTGTCCAATTGAGCCGTGTGCAAAGTTTCGTGTCCATTTGCAACGTGTCCATTTGCACCGTGTCCAATTGTACTGTGTCCAAGTGCACCGCTCCCGTATTCGGCGAATCTTTGACTAGCCCTAGCTTTCCTACTGTCCTCTCAGCATCGTCTCTTCTATCCTCAGCTTCTTCCAGCCTACGTTTGAGCTCGGCAATTTCGTTACGAAGCTCATCGAATTGACCCTTTATCTCATCCATCTCCCTCTTCCTAAGAACTTCGTCGAGTTTCATCCTGTCTATTTTGGCCGATAGTTCTTTATTTTTCATCCTAAGAAAGGCTAGGTCCCCTGTGGCTTCTGCTTTGAAAATCTCAAGATAACCGCATTCGGGGAGGATTTTGCCTTCCTTTTCGGTTTCCCACCGCTAACAGCCTGGTTTCCTGCAATTGGAGTCACAACCTCTCTACCAGTTCTCTTCAATCCTCCGATTATTTGATCCCTCGTTGGCGACGTCAAACAATCGACAAATGCGAGTTCCAAAGGATCTCTCGCATCTCCATCCATAATTTCGGCGGTAGCTATTGGATTCTGCCCGTCATCAACAGTTGAGGAGGCCCTAAGCTCGATGAAGACGAGTGGGTTCCAGAGACCGTAGAACCCAAACGTCTGTCACTGGGGCTCCGAAACCCTTGTGACGGTAAGTTTATCTCTAAATCTTTTTCCATATTCATGCGGATTGTTGTGTTTTGGTTTTTTAATCGGGGTGACCTTCCCCTAGAACGGCTGGTGTCTTCACACCTTCGAGCCTGTCCCACCCGATTCAGCGTCTCCTGGTCTCCCTTAAGATTCTCCAACGGGACGAGACTGGAAAGAGCTGTTTCGGCGGCAACGTCCAGCTCCAATAGATCTACGGATTTCTCCATAATTCTTTTCTGCGTAAGGTCAATCGACTCCTGTATCCGATTTATTCCAGCCATTAAGATGTCTTGATCAACCACATGTTCCTCTTTGGGCTGAGCAGTAGATGATGGACCGATCACATGGGACAGGTTAGGATCCAGTGGGGGGAGGCGGTGTGGCGGTGGCCATAGAAAGACGTGCCTTAACGTGTTCCGTCTTATAGTGTTGCTTAAAGTGTTTAAAAGCGTTTTCTGATGTTTATTTTACGTCTATTTTGTTCTGGAAGTGATTTTACATCGTTTGATGTAATGACTTTCGGTGTGAGCTTAATACTTATTAAATTATAAGTGAAATAGTATTCTGAAATATATCTTTACGCGTAATGGCGGCCATTCAGGATATCTGAGTCATGACGTGTACATATTGAAGTAATAATGGAATCTGACTTTAACTATGTACAATTTATTTGACTTCATATAAGTCACTGTTCCATTGATATTATATTGGGTTAGCAGTGGTATTTGCAGTGATTTGTTCGAATAATAATGCTTGTGTAAAAGCCCGTCGTTATGTCGATTGATGACGTCATCTCTCCGCGGAGAAGTCGGAGCAATATGCTCCTTTTAATTGGATTGGAGACCCTCATCGGCTATCTTGGTCGATTAGGAAACTCCAGGATTTCTAACTGACATGTTCTGTGATGCTCTGGATTCCCCGTGTAAGGTATGTTTCTGCTGACGGGCCTCCTCGTGGAGAAACTATATAACGTGGAGCATTTAGAATAAGGAGAGTAATGGTACATATGTACTCTGTGTCGTAAAGTATTCTCTCTTTTGTAACTCACGGTTTATTGACTCGTATAAATAATAGTATAACTTCTTTTGACTGAATGGGATACGCTACTCACTGGTGTGTATTTAATTTAAAGATAATCAATAATCCGATTTGATCTTGTGTTGCAAGAACTGTTTCGTATATGCAATTCAATCTGACATAGGTAAATAAGACGAGATGATCACTGTAATAACTTTTAATGATGGTGATAGCAATGATCTGGTCTCGTCTGAACTCAATTTGCGAATCACTGAATGTTAGCTGGTAATTATGATACTTGAAAGTAATAATATAATAATACTAGTAATATAGCTGTAGTGCCAGTGCCATTTTGTAATTGATTTAGATATGGAACTAGTTCCCTTTACTTAATCTTGCGTGATCGAGTTTGTTGATACTTGCTGGGAAATAATCTTTTCATAATAGATGAATTGATAAATTGAGGAACTGATTAATTGTGTGATCTAATCCCTAATGCGGGGAGATCATTTGGACTGCATTAGTAAATGCGCATCGACGTAATTGTCGATTTATCGATCTGCCAAGGTACAATGTGGAGCTGAATAATTCAACATGAAGATTAGATGGAGTGGCATGTGTACACGTGTTATGGGTCTGCTGATTTTACTGATTCTTGTCATTGTTATCACTGTTAATGACTCAATCAAAATGTGATTTTAGTTGTTTAGATCATGTGAACCAAGGTTATGGTCTAACTTCCGATCTGTAAGCTGTGTTTTGGAATTGAGATTAATTAACTAGCTGCGTGTTGATGCAGCTTTACTGGATTGTATTTGGAAAAGGGAGCTTCTTATACTGCTGTTACATAGCCGTCATGAGGTATATCCCTGTCATTATATGTGTATTTTGACTGACTTATTAATGGAACCGTTATTATTAACAACCATTGCATATTGGATGTAATTGTATGTATTAATCTGGTTAGAGATTCTTGCAGCGGGGTTGACCTGCATATTGCGTATCTTGACTAATTTGTCTGTATATATAAGGTATTACTGCGAGGATGTGCTGGGTGCTGGATGGCTGCGACTGTTATATCCCCGATGAAATATGGTTGTCTGCAAACATGTGCCTAGTAATGCGGTCGAGCTCCATGTGGGATCATCAGTGGGGGCTCTGTGCACGGACACCTAGGACCTGTAAGGGACAATTTGTTGAACGTATTTCACGTATCGGTGCGGATGTGACACTTGACCTATAACGTGCGATCCTTTGGATACAATAGGACGGAGAATAAATTCCCTGTGTAGGACATATACAATATAAGGAGTGTAGTTTCTGTAAGGTTGCGCTGCCACCTTGAATGTGACAAGCATGTACTCTTTCATTGAGGTGTGCCTCAACTGAGAACAGAGGGAGTTTTTTTTAATTAGGCAAAGGAATGTTTAGTTGACTTTTGAGCGCTGCAATTAGATGGGGAATGGGGATTTATATACAAAAAATATTTATATACAAATATTAGAGTAGTTATAAATTTCAATTATATTATACTATTATATTGAAATTATTAAGTCTAAAGGAAATGTGATTGTTACTAAACATGGGCTTATATCAGTGCTTGGATTTAGTTGCACATTTCGGCCCGATTCTGTGGCTCACGCCTATTGCGCCCCACTCACCGCTCGTGCGTTAGCGACGAGTCGCCAGATACGCGTAACTAAGGAGCGCGACGCTTTGTCTCAAGAGCGTCCGTATATAAGTTTGCTCAAATATAATAATAAGACAATACTTTTCTATAAATAAAAGTTTTTCTTCAATATTTAATATCAATGAAATATAAAATATTGAAGAAAAACTTTTAATTTTGAGAATTTTCGCATTTAGAAAAGTATTGTCTTATTATTATATTTGGACATTCTTATATACGGACGTAACAACTTTCTCTGAATCTGATGTTGAAATTAACTTATTAGGATGATATCGTGTACGTCTGAACCCCTTTGAGAATGAGTATATGCGGCTGATAGATGATTAGGCATGTGACACTGTTGATACTATGTTGATTACTTATGCTGTTTAAATTGTAACATCTTAATAAGATGTGCTGCTGATTTCATATCAATTAGTTGTGAATGTCTAAATGTATTGATTGCTCTCACATTAAGATTGGGCTTTGTCTTGGAGAGTAATTGAATCTGTAACTCACTCACTCATTTATTTATTTACTTGGATGTTCTGTAGGGTGAAGGGTATTCAATTAAACACACAGTGATTGATTTATATTTACCTTAATTCATTATTTCTGACTACGGATGTAAATAAATATTACATGATTGATGGCATTATTACCCTTTATTACCCGTTGTATTTAACTATGATTGAACCAACGTGGCCGGCTTAATAGCACTGCAAGATACCTATTTCTGCTGAGTCGGGTACCCTCGAACCACAGGTTAATGATGGCACACTGCGGAGAGGTGAATGGGCGACGATGAACAATAAATAGGTGCGTATTCTCAGTATATTTAATAGCATTCTGTTGAGGACTGTTAACTGGGATAAATTTACGCGTCTCTAAATAACAATATTGTCCTGCGATGACATATCGAGTCATGGAACTCCTACGAGCATGGAGTATGTTACTGTAGGATGGGATGAAATGAGCATACTGATAGAAGTCATTAGGGCGACCCCGGCAAACACTGCCGGTGGTGGATAATTCACTAGGCCTGGGAACACTTTTAGACTTGGGTATAATTCAGGTGGTCTTATGACCTCCGAGATTGTATTAATATAATGACGAGATATGGTTTCGTCGATGGAAATAGAATGTATAAGCAAGATGGTCGATAATAGACCTTAATAGACCTTAATAAATTACTAAAGATCCCCAGATTTGACAGTGTCGCCAGAAACAAAAATGGATACAATGATGATACAATAATAATCTTAACATTGAAATAGGACTAATTATTTATAGACTACGTATGTTTACGAACTCGGCTTATAAATAAGATAAGTCGGTAAGCTTAGTATAAATTCCTAGTTTTGGGAAATCACTAGATTTGTTGATTTTCTAGATGTGAATATAATAAAAAATTATAACTGTTGATCACTGCGAACGTGACAATCTGCATCTGTTTGTTGTTTATAAAAGCCAAATTTTGTAAAGACCAGCCGATAGTAAAATATAACATAAATCTCGGAGTCTGGGGATTCCCTTTATCGGGGATGTTACTAGAGTCGGATACGATGAAAATTAAATTCTATGGTCATTGAGGCCGTGACGAATGATGATGGTTTAGTTGTCTTCACTTGTGGAAACCAATCTATAAATGAAACGAGTTACCTTCCATAGAAATTGCTAGATTTGGGGAGTCCCCAGATTTGGTGATGCAAGAAAGGCACAATGAGAAACTAATCTCTATGGGTACTGAAACTGTGATGCTCTCACCCATGGGGTCAATTTGTATTTGTAGGTAAAATAACTGCGTACGGATCTGGAATTGAATCCTTTGAATTAAATTGAGTTTTACGATTTTATACATAATCACTGATAGAGTAACGTATTGCTAGGGGAGGCATGCGGCCTCACTACCCCCCCCCCCCCCTGGGCATCGCGTGCCCGTTATAATTGGCTAAATATATTATTGACTATGAAAAGACATATGGACATTGAATTACCGGCTCAGAGTAGTTCGGATGTCTCAGAGCTCGGCATGGAAGGAGTTGCAGTCCCTGACTCCCCCGTGTCGTCATCATTTTTGATATTGAGGAGACCATGCGAATGCGAGCATGTCATTCGTCGAGGGATGTCGTACAAGCCAGAAATATCTTCGTCAATTCTGCCGCAATGGATATATACGTCAAGGCTACTGAAGCGGCGTTGGCTTTAGAAGATCAGGTTCCCCCTGCATACAGGCGCGAAGTTAGATCAACTGTGGGTCTAGTCATAGAATGCATTAAAGATCTGGCTCTCATGGTAAATAAATTTGAACATGCCAGGAACTATATTATGGCCAAAATGAACGGGCAGGATGATTATATTCGTTCCTTGTATAAAGAACTAGAGACTGTTAAGACTCTCCTGAGGAACCAATCACCTCCTGTAGATGATTTACTCTGTGAAGATGGCGACCTTCTGAATAGATCCCTTTGTGTTATGCGGGGTGACAAGAACTGCGATCCCCGGAAGGGCAAGAATCTAGATTCTGGTTGGCACCACCAATTGGAGACTGAACTTTCACCGCTTCCTGCCTCCATGGGGGAATACCCGATAGAGCGAAGTATCCTTATGAATGAAATAGATCGGGTACAAATTTCAATTGAGCAGAAAAAGGACCAAATTCTAGAAATGTCTGTTGATTTGCTCGAGTTGGATCTAGCTGCGGAAACGGCCCTGAATAACCTTGTCCCTATGGATGACTTGGAAGATTTGGACGGCGATGAGGAAGGAGATGATCGGGCAGGACGGGTTCGCAGGCGTAGCGAAGCCGGCCGTCCTAGGGGAAGGCTACCCCGAACAATAAACCAGGCTTACTCACATATGGACATGGACAAGGAAAGCGATATAAACTTACCGCCACAGGGGTTTCGGAGCTCCAGTGACAGGCGTACGGATTCTTTGGTTCCTGAAATCCGTTCGTCTCCATCAAGCAAAGGGCCTGCTTCTCCGTTGTCGACGGGCGGGGAACGTGAAAGAGCGACCGTCGAAGATAGAAGAGAGGATGAGGATTATGGAGTTCCCATTGACCTTACGTCTGTGGCCTCGCCTGAAGGGACCGGGACTCAGATATTGGAAAAGAGGGACTTACTATCAACTCCGAGACAGGCGTTGGGTGTGGGACCCGGAGGAATTATCAAGAGAAAGGCGAAAGCTTCGCCTGACATCATTACACCAAGCGACGAGGAAAATAGCGAGAACTCTGCTTTCCTCGGGGCAACGCCCGTTGCTTTGAGAAAGACGAGGCCTAATAAAAAGAAAGCACAAGACTCTCCTGCTAAGGAGATTGTTGAGGACTCATCTACTGGATTGGTGTCCTCGGATATGGAAAGGAGTTTGGGATTGGACCCACGAGAAAGGTGGAGAATCTCTAGCGAATCTAATCGAACCAAGTCTAGGGAAATTGCTAGAACCAAGAATAAGAAGGAGGAGAGCATCCTTATTTCTTCGGAAGATGAGGAAGTCGGAATAGAATTCGCACCCTTGGATCTTCGGATTATGGGTGCTATTAACGTTGGTACATTCGGCCTGGATTGCCTTGAAGTGGTGGAACGGATGCGCTCCAAAAGTAAGAATCTGAATAGAGGAATCAGTGGCAAAATGAGGCGTAATATAGAGAAAACCAGAGAGGTAATTAATACTCTCATTTATAAGGCGGAAGCTGGAGGTGACCCTGCCTTCCTGAGATTGAAGAACAAGGAGCTCATAGCCCAAATGGAAAAGGTTAAATTGGAAGAGGTTTTTAGAAAGAGAGAAATGGAGGATACGAGAACGTTGATTCAGGATCTGAAAAAAGAAGTCTCTGATCTGAGATACAGATTGGATGATGCTGAGGAAGAGAATAAAAAAGCAAGCGCTAGTATTAGAGCTTTGGAAAGGAAGTTAATGGAACAAGGAACTAGGGGCCCCTATAGGGGCCCCTATAGGGAATTTGAGGACAAGGATAAGGAACGGGAGAACAGGGGCTGGACAAGTCGTGAAGCAAATACGAACTTACCTGCAGCCATTGACCTACCTGCAACCAAACCTGTCCGTGATAGATTTCTGGGAAATGTCAACAAACCAGATAGTCCCACATCTGGAGCTGGAACTGCTGCAAACAACGAATCTGAAAAAAGAAAAAATATGGAGTTAATTATGGAAGAAGAAGATATATTCGAAGGCAGATAAGGGATCTTGCCAGGAGGCGAGCGGAGTTAAGAAAGAGGATAAGACTGGAGGATAGCTTGACTGAGAATGAAAAGCAACGAGTAGGAAAACCACTCCCCCAACGCGAACCTAGAGATAGACCTAGAGTGATAAGTAATGTCCGGATAGCCCCCCCCCCGCCCCTATAATAAACAAGGCTAGCCTTCATAAGGTCGGGAAGGACAGGACACTACCTAAGGATAATGAAGAGTCTGGATCGAGGAAGACGGATGTAAAAGGTGGGATCCAGGTTCCCGTCGGGAGAAGAAACTCTGATCCATATAGAGGTGGCGGTTTCAAGGATGGTCCCGGGTCGACCAATCTCGGCCAGGGCTCTCTAATGATGCGAGGAATGAAATTTCCAATAAACCAGGCAAGAGGACACGGGAACCACCCAGAACGGCGGCAGTCATGGTGACCAGTAAGAAAGACGGCTTCACCTACGCTGATGTTCTCAATAAAGCAAGAGAGAACATTGTACTGAAAGATCTGGATATCAGCACCACCAAAATTCGAAGGGCGGCTAATGGTGGATCATAGAAATTCTGGGCCCGGATGACTCTAAAAGAGCCGATGCCCTCGCAGATAGGCTTAAGGGTATTCTGAAAGAAGACGCCAAAGTGCCAGGCCTATGGTAAAAGGCGAGATACGCCTAGTGGGCCTTGATGATTCCGTTATCACTGAGGAAGTCGTCTTTACAATTGCGCAAAAGGGCGAGTGTAGGGAAGAAGACATCAAAGACGGAATCATACGCCCAATGAACAATGGGCTTCATACGGTCCGGGTATAATGCCCGTTGAGGGCGGCATTCGAGATAAGTCAGTGCTGGGATTTAGATGCAACTTTCGGCCGGATTTCTTGACTCACGGCTACGGTTCCCCCTCTTACTGCTCGCTCCTTAGCAACGCAGCGCCGAACGGCCGTAACTAAGGAGCGCCTCACTAATCTCAGGAACGTGCGTGTCACAAACGTAATAACGCAATAGCCTAGTGCCCTAGTAGCAAAACTGCTCATTAAAATTATCTGTTTAATACTTTATTTCTATTATTAATACTATTATTAATTCTATTATTAACTTTATTTCTATTATTAGTAACTATTATTACTATAGTATTAATAACTAAAATAATTATTATTCTATTATTAATTACGTATGTTCTGTAACAATTTAAAATATTTATGTTTTATTTAAAGCTCCTAACGCACTGTTATATATCAATTTACGTTATATTATGTTATTTATTTTCACAATATATATTGAAATAAAATAAATATATTGAAATAAAAATAAATATAAATATATTGAAATACGTTTTGATTAAGATTAAAAGAAGACACGCTTGCTGCATATAAAAACTACAATATATATTAAAAATTATAAAAATTATATATAAACATAATCTTTTTATATATAATTTTTATAATTTTTAATATATAGTTTTTATATGCAACAAGCGTGTCTTCTTTTAATCTTAATCAAAACGTATTTCAATATATTTATATTTATTTTTATATTTCAATATATATTGTGAAAATAAATAACATAATATAGCGTAAATTGATATATTACAGTGCGTTAGGAGCTTTAAATAAAACATAAATATTTTAAATTGTTACAGAACATACGTAATTAATAATAGAATAATAATTATTTTAGTTATTAATACTATAGTAATAATAGTTACTAATAATAGAAATGAAGTTAATAATAGAATTAATAATAGTATTAATAATAGAAATAAAGTATTAAATAGAAAATTTTAATGAGCAGTTTTGCTACTAGGGCACTAGGCTATTGCGTTATTACATTTGTGACACGCACGTTCCTGAGACTAGTGACGCGCTCCTTAGTTACGGCCGTTCGGCGCTGCGTTGCTAAGGAGCGAGCAGTAAGAGGGGGAACCGTAGGCGTGAGTCAAGAAATCCGGCCGAAAGTTGCATCTAAACCCCAGCACTGATATATATAAATATTCATTAAACTTATAGAATAGCAGAGGGAGTTGATGAATAGGATGTTATAGGATTCAATTCAGATAGAGTTTGTATGAATTGGATTGTATCACATTGGAATATATAAATGATTGTGCTTCATAAATTCTCATTGAATAACATGTGTAAATGCTGATTATTTGGATAGGATAACATGAAAATTTGAACAATGTTATAGAATATAATATAATGTTTGTATGTAATAGTATTGGAATCATTAAACTGCTATTAATAAATTTTCATATAGATTCACATTCACGAATATTTATTTTTTATAAAAGATTAATATTGGTTACTATAGGAAAAACATAATAAGATTCATCAGAGATATATGTATAGAATAATATAGCTTTGCATAGATCATGCATAATAAATTTTCTTATTGGTTAATATATTGATATTTTTGATTCGTATTGGAAAACATTAGAAAAGAATAATCAATATATGGTAAATTTATCATAATTTCGCATTGCTGGTCTATTGAAACAATGTGTAGAATAGGGAATTCAAAATCACGAATGATTCGGATAGCGAAGTTTTTCTATCGTTTTCTATCCACCATTTTAAGCAGGGGATCCATCGGATCCAAATCAGGAAGGATCATCTTTATCAGTATTTTCTTCCGTTGAATCGAAAAGTAGTTTTTGTACTTGTGTATTAGTGGATAACAACAATTCTGAATAATATATAGTCAATAGTCAGTGTTACGTCCGGCGGACTCCACGATTCTTTTCTTTCATCGTAAATAGAGATTAGCCGTATTTTAAGAGCGCATTACGCCTTGAAATAAACAAATGGAAACTGAAAGGCGAGATAAACTTTTCGGAAACAAAAATTGAGAGGAGATATGATACAAACAGGAAACTAGAGCATATCTGATCTAAGAAATAAGCAAACTAATCAACCACTAAAAGGTTGGGTGACAAATTCTCTTACTAATCTAAATTATGGTTGACAGCTCTCGTAATAAACAATTTCGGTACCAAGAATCTAAATGAAAACCGAAACGGACATTAAAAATGATATCATATGTGCTCGCCTGACAGATCTCCGTTACACAATATCTACCTAAGATAAAACTTAAGTAGATAATAAAAAGCATAACTCTCACTCAAATTGCAACAACTCTCCATTGGGCGAAAGCTAATTCTATAAACAAAAGCCTTCACCAATACCTAAGGTTCTAACACCTCCTATGCTAAAGGGCAACGCCTCTCAGCAACATCGGAGGGCGTGAATAAAAAATTCAATTAGCGAAAAATATTAACGAAACCAATGGAGAGGAGGAGTAAAGGGCTTAATAAACTCCGAATCTTTCCTCGCGGCTCATTGATCATTCGGTATTTCTTCATTCAGTTTCAATTCAGTTTCAGTTCACCTCAGTTCATTAGACAGTTCGGATCTTTAAATTTACAGTTCCGTTTAATTACAGTATTACAGTTTCAGTTCATTAGTCAGTCAGTTAGTTCACACTTATTACAGTTATAATTACTTCGACTTCAATTCTTAAAATTTTATACAAACTCTAAGTGTTTCTAAACCGCGTTGTTTGGTGCAAAAATTTAGACACTTAGTGCAAATCTAGAAGATCTTGTGCCAAGCGACTGCAGCGACGATTGCGAGCCCGCATTCCAATCACCCAAGTCGAGTCGATTCATCGAAACTCCTCTCACCCGTAGGAGCCTTCCATTATCTAATTTTTTTGTTACCAACGCACTCGATAAGTAGTAAGTGTTTTGAATGTTCTTAACTCTATTTCCTTTTTCTTTTACATTTGTACATTTGAAATAATTCTTGGATTATTAATTATAATAAATCAATTAATAATAACTTCAATCATTTACTTTCAATCTTAACTAACTTCCCTATTCGGGCTTCTCTTCTTTAGTTCTTTTAACCCCTTCTCTGAAATATTACCTTGGATCTCCTCTTTCTTTATATTACCTGTCATCAAGGGTCACCTGTATTTAACAGAGCGTTTCGTGACATTCTTCCGTCGCCAAGGGTCACCTGTACTTTACAGCGCGACTCGCGGTTTCCTATCTATTGTTAAGGGTCACCTGTATTTTACAGAGCGACTCGCAACTTCCTACCTGTCGTCTAGGGTCACCTGTATTTAACAGAGCGACTCGTGATATTCTTCCGTCGCCAAGGGTCACCTGTACTTTACAGCGCGACTCGCGGTTTCCTATCTATTGTTAAGGGTCACCTGTATTTTACAGAGCGACTCGCAACTTCCTACCTGTCATCAGGGATCACCTGTATTTAACAGAGCGACTCGTGATATTCTTCCGTCGCCAAGGGTCACCTGTACTTTACAGCGCGACTCGCGGTTTCCTATCTATTGTTAAGGGTCACCTGTATTTTACAGAGCGACTCGCAACTTCCTACCTGTCATCAAGGGTCACCTATATTTAACAGAGCGACTCGTGATATTCTTCCGTCGCCAAGGGTCACCTGTACTTTACAGCGCGACTCGCGGTTTCCTATCTATTGTTAAGGGGCACCTGTATTTTACAGAGCGACTCGCAACTTCCTACCTGTCATCAAGGGTCACCTGTATTTAACAGAGCGACTCGTGATATTCTTCCGTCGCCAAGGGCCACCTGTACCTTACAGAGCGACTCGCAATTTCTTGCTTGTCACCAGGGATTACCTGCATTCAGCAGAGCGATCCGTGATTTCATTTGTCACATTCAGTCAAACCTTTCCTTCTTTTATTTTTATTATTTTTAATATATATATATATATATATATATATATATATATTCTTGTTACATGGATAAATATATAAACTTTCTCTCCTTTCTTTCTGGATTTAAGAATTTTTATTAATCAAATAAAGAAAAAAACTCCAAGAATTATTTCTCAAATTAGAGATTTTCTAGCGACTATATAGCGACATAGCTTCTACAATATATTATTATTCATCATTATTCTTTCCTTAGTGGAAAGACAAAAACGGTCATCGCGAGCTGCTATCAAATGTTCGCGGAATCGTCGGAATAGGCGGTTACGGAAAGAATTGGCTCGGGCTCAAGCGCAACCTATTAATATTACTGTTAAGGGCGTAGAAAAAACTAATATTAAAATAAAAATCACACACAACACACGCACACCAGACAGTCCTCCCCACGTACCAGAACCAACCCCTCCTCCCGAACCTGGCCCGTCAGGATCCCCAGCACCCTCAACTATCATACTTAGTGATTCCCCCCTCTCGTCCCCCGTCCACCCAGAATCCTTCCATCCGGACGAACCCGGAAGCTCTTTTGAACAACCACCCGACAGCGAAATTGAGGGCGGACCCTGAGAACAGGATTTTGCCGATCTCTCCGATAACCAGAGCAATTCGGAGAGAGAACCCCGCGACTCCAGAGACGGACCATCTCACCTTGGAGAGGGGTCTAGAGCTTACGAGCAAGGGCTGACCGAGGAGCAATTTCGCCTTTGGGTCCTGGACCGATTTCCTCTCCTGACTCAACCGCTACCTGAAGTAGTATTCTGCATAGGGCCGGACCAGGTAGACAACGCGGAGTTACGAGAAGCGTTGGAGAGAGGTCTTCCAGACTCTATCATCCCGTGGTTCGTCCCAGGGCGATTATTTCCTGTCGCCGTTCCCATAGAAATCCTGAGAAGAAGATTTCCCCCTTCCACCGTCCATCTCGAAGAAATTCCCTAACTTCCCTTTATTCCGCCATAAATACAGATTATTATTATTACTATCAGAAAATTTTTGTAGATCCGATCAGAGCTATAAGATTAATATTAGACTGTTCCCGCACCGCTCTGATTGATGACCCCCGTACTTATGTAACGCGACACACACATACACATACACATACATCTTAAGAGAAAATAAGTTAGTATATAAAAGTATATATATATATATATATATATATATATATATATATAATATATATCAATTATAATGATTAACAATAAGAAATAATATGAGGTAAAGAAAGAAAAAGATTTATAATCTATTAAAGTTAACTTTCCTTTTAAATTCAACATTTTATTTTTATGAATAAATTAGAGTTTTAATATTTAACATCGTGAACGTTTCTTTTTAACCCGACCTCCTTCCCGCACGAAATCGCACGAGGTCCCGTCCCGGGTAATAAGGATTCAGTTCCTTTACCAGAAAAGGGACCGCCGAGCGAACGGCCCTTTTCGATAGAGTAACAGCGACCCTTAAGGTCGTTGACCTATCTGGGGCCCTGGTCTGTTCACTCGACTCTAGGACACGCATCGTCTAGCGTGTGTCTAAGAGAAAACTAGGTTACGCCCTCCAGCTGACTTTCCTTTCATTCGAGTCTGGACGTAACATCAGTATACATTTATAATAGAAGTGCAAAATGTGCAAGCAAGATGAAAAAAATTAATATTAATTTAATTTGGTTCTTATTTGTCATAGTGTAACGTTTTTATATTATCTATTACAGATCCGCCGAAAAAGAGAAAACGGATCGAAAACATTATGGAAGAATTTTTGGATAATATTGCGACAGAAAAAGAAGAAAAAAAAGAAGAAATGAAAAAACGAGAAGCAAACAAAGAAAAGATTCGTGAAGAAAGTAGCAAATGGACGTACAGAAGTCATTAATTTCTGTATTGCAACAATTTCTTCACAAAATGTAATTTGTATTCTTCTAAGTTTGTAAGAAATAAGTTCAATTAAGTTCTTTAAGCGTTCTTTGTCGAAACGTTGAAAGTTGTTTATTTTATTTTAATATATTTTATTTTAAGTTATTTTATATTAATTTATTTATTTTACTTACGAATTTTAAGTTTGGATGTTAATCCTTAAGGTTGAATGTTATTATTTTGTTTTGTTTACAATTTATAATACACAAATGTAAGACTGAATAGGAATTAAGACTGAATAGGAATAAAACCAAAAACTAAATATAACCAATGCCTGTTTATTAACCAAAAATGTTTATTCATAAAAAAACGTTAAGTTAAGTTTGTTAATTAATCTTATTTATAATTTTTATTATTAATAACCAAATATCAATTATTGATCAATTGACGAGCTTCATTTCTAATGTATTCATTATTCTCGTTCTTTTAGCATTTCCCAATTCAGTGTTATTGCCGCAAACACGTGCTTGTAATTCATCATAATGTTGTAACAACGAAGAGATTGCAATTACTGGAATTACTGGTTTGTTGACGTTTTGCATGGCGTCCATTTTAAAATCGTATTAACGCGCAGAGAGCGTAAGCAACCGTTCCGAATAACTAAAGCGCTTCATACGCATTGATAAAACGGATCGATGTTGAAGCGCTGCGCAATAATAATGCAGTCTATGCGTTTCATGCATAACTCGGAACGCACCCTAGAAGCCATGTTGCTGAGAAAAAATAGCTCTTCCCGGTTTGCCATTCATCTGATCTGCACGGAATTTTCGTGGACAATTTATATCAAAGGTAATCTTTTTCGTCTTTATAAATAATCAGCTAATATATATACAAAACATTTTCTACACAACATGTTAAAGTAAATTGATCTATATCAAGCGACGCGGTAGCGTTGCGACGCCAAGTATATTAAAAAAATGTTTCGGCTTGTCAACGGTTTGCCTATGTTGCCTATGTACAGGGGCCGCGACGCTACCAAGTAGCTTATCCGGAGTTTTACATCCAATAAACTTTCGATTAAAATTCCTCAGGAACCAAGCCGTTAATCAAAAATCTATCGGCACTTTTCTTATACAATGTGGATGCAAGCTTTCGATTGCGACCAGTTTGAATAAGATTGGTGCAGTCAACCCTGAGGAATGATAATCGTATACCAGAAATGTGACATTTTTTTCTTCATAAGATTATTCAGACTCTCACGTACGTATGCTCGCACGCACACACGCAAAGCGATTTTGTCCCTCAAGGCGCGTTCATATCGCTCATGTACGATCATTCTTTTGTGTATTACTCTTTTATAAAATAATAATTTTAAAAATTTATAATAAATAAGGGAAAGAGAGAAAGAGAGAGAGAGAGAGAGAGAGAGAGAGAGAGAGAGAGAGAGAGAGAGATTTGATTGATTGATCTTTATTAGCTTTCTCAGCTATTTGTGATACAGATCTGGTTTACATTAACTACAATATACTCCTTTTACAATTGCTTAAACCGCTCAATTTTTACATCGTTTTATCTCAGCTGGTAAGGCATTATACACTTTAACTTCTTCGTACAATAGTTCTACGAAATTGCAATGTCATCAACTAACAGCGTTGCACAATCAAAGATAGGAAGAGAAGGACGGATTTGTCCGATTTTTACTAGCTTTCTCAGCTATTTGCATTACAAATCCTCAACCCAGCAGTCAATCCAGTCTCCGACAGTGCTATGCATGATTCATTATCTTCATATCTGATGCTGTATCTTTTTCCTTCTTTTTCCTTCTGTAGTTGTTACTTAGTGTCCTCCCAGCCGGCTCTCCTCTTCTCTTCCTGTATCGCCCTTTTAAATGTCGGACATTCCGGATCAAGGGCGTCATGCTCATCACTTATTCTCAAGTTGTATGTTTGAATCTTAAACATACAATTTATACATCTTTTGTTACACAGAGAGAGAGAGAGAGAGAGAGAGAGAGAGAATTAAAAAAATTTTAATTAAAAAAACTTGGCGCTGCTAACTTTTAAAGTATATATTAAAACCAACAAACAATAAATTTAATTTAGATCTAAATTTAATTTAGAATTATATTTAATTTAGTTATATCACAATAACTGTAATGTGAATGTATTAAATAATACACTAATTTTAGCATATTGTTTAGTTTAGCAGTACCAAGTCTTTTTAATTAAAATTTTTTTATATTTTCTTATTTCTGTTGAACTTATTTTGAAACTCAGGTTTCTCTTAATAAAAATATAATGCGTTTTAATTTTATGCAGAGAATTTGTGTATAACATTTCTATAAATACAAATTTGATTTTATGACAAATACTATTTCAAATTACAAATTCTCACAAACTGAATTGCTTCTAAGTACTTGGCTAATTAACTATTGATTTCATATTTAGTTTTTATTTCTTATATAAATTATTTTTTAGATATATACTTGGCGTATTTTTTTTACCTTTGTGAGGTTTTTTTTAGTAGGATTATTCTTTCTACTAATATTTGTTCGAAATCTTGCAAAATTGCTGTCCGAAAAATCTAGGTTATGCTCCACGTTGCAATATAAATTCTTCGTATAATATGCTATTTTGTTACATTTTGAGGTGGATGAGTTAGCGCTTTACCATTTTAAATTATAAATCATAATTATGTGCAAATATCGATAATTTTTTTCAAATATTTTGTTGCAGCATTCTCCAGGCTTTGTAGAGCATTGATACGAATCATTGCTTGCCTAAATTGGTTAGCGAAAGTTGTCCCCTGTGTTGAAGTTTATAAACGACAGCTGTTTCATCGAAGGTGCTGTAAGTAAATGATACAAATACCTGTAATAATTACGCTTATTGACTGGCTAGCGATGAACATTTACATCTAATAAAGAAAATATGCAGTTAAACAGACTTATAAGAGTCAGTTATCGGTTCTTATAGGTCTATTCAATTGCATCTTTTTTATTGATGAAAATGTTTATCGATATTAATTAATATAAGTTATTTTATTATATATATTTTAAATCAAATAAGTTATTTAATTATATATTCCCTATTTGGATATTAATATTATTAGATATGTTAATTGTTATTTATTTACAATTACAATTATTTATTTATGTTTGTTATTTATTGCTTCATTTCTATTGCAGGACTTTATATTTGACTGAAAAAGTTTTGGTTTTTCCATATTTGATATTTACATTTGGATGAAAACTATTTACTGTGATATTTGACTGTTACAAAGTGGACACGTAAGTTATAACTAGACTTCGGATTATATGCACGGAAAATTTAGAAAATATGCGCATGTATATGCACGGATTTTTACAAAAATATGCAAAGAATACGTAAAAATATGCAAAAATGTTAAAATTTGCAAAGAATATGCAGATATATATTTATAATTTATAAATATTTATTTTTTATAATAATCCGAATTTGTAGGAACAAATGCAAAATGAAGTAGGAAATAAAAGAAGCTTTAATCAAATAATATATATTTTACAAATACAAAATAAATAATCACGATATTCAAAAATATAAACTTTATTTGTACATATAAACTTATATTTAAACTAAACTTATATTTAAGAAAATTAAATGTAAATTAAATTTTTTATTGAGAGTTAAAACAATATATTATTAAATGTTTTTCAAAACCTTCCAAAAAAGATCTATGCCTTCTGTCTGAAAATAAATAATTAAAGATGGAAAAAGAACGTTCAACATCTACAGATGTTATTGGGGCATTTTTAAGTTTACTAATTACTTCAGGGATAAGAAAGTTAATGACGTTATCATCATTAGCAATTAATTCGCCTTTCAAAATTCTGTTGACTTTAGTTAGTAGCTTACAACCTACATTTTTTTCCAGAACGTTATTTAATTTTTTAAAAATTGTCGTACCAATTTTACCTTTAACATTTTTACATGAAGTTTCGAACTCTTCGATTAATTCAATTGATTCTAACAAACTCATCCCTTCTTTTTCCAATTTCTCAATTATTTTTGCCACGGAACTGTAATTGCTTTTAATAAATCCAAGTTGTTGTTGAATTTCGGACTTCTTAAATAATTCTATGCAATTTTCAATTGCAAAGCTCAAATTCGTAAGAGCAAGAATAACATTCATTATAGGATTGTAATTATCTGCATAAAAAAGAGCCGCCGTCAGCCATGTACCCCATCTTGTTATTATAGGTTCAGGAGGAAGTGGAATATTGGGAAGTTGCTCTTTGTAAAATTGAACCCGTAGAGGAGCTTTCAAAAAGGTTTTTTTTACGTTTTTAATCAAATCATTAATTAATGGAAATTGATTCCTAATTTCTTCAGCTACACGCTTAAGACCGTGAGCTAAGCAACTGACGTGGATTAAATTTTCATAAAATATTTTTAAATTTTGGCTAGCTTTAATCATATATGGTGCGGCATCTGACAATAACAGTAAAATTTTTTTAGAAGGCACATGTTCGGGTAAAAAAAATTCTGACAATCCGTCTTAAATGAAGCGAGTTATTGTTAAATTGTTTGTTTTTTCAAGCTGTTTTGACGATATTAAATATGACTTACTTACGTTATCTTCGCAAAGAGAACCTATCAATAAATGCGCAATATACCGACCACAACTATCGATAGTTTCATCCACTATAAAATAATTATTGCCTATAATCTGTCTGATTTTAGATATTGTTTCGGCATAACATGAATTTACAAATTTTTTTCGTAATGTACTTTCATCAGGAATATGTTGTTTACAATATTTTTTAAGAAATAATTGAAAATTTATATTGTTTAACTTATTTAAAGGAATATTTGAAGCGACTAGAGCTTGACATAAATCTTTGTTGAACTCTTCTTGTTCGGCCAGTTTAGAATTATTTTTTAAGCATTGGCCTAAAGTTTGGTGAAGAACAGTAGACTTTTTAAATTTTTTGCATTTTCCAATATGTGAAGGAGTCTTAGCGTGCTGATCTATTAAATATTTTCTGTCGCAGGATATCTGAAGCAGCAATTTTAAAATAAAAATAATAATATTTCTTATTTGCAGAATTATTTTATGTCTTGTATATACAGTCAAAATTTCAAAATATATTTAATATTATATAAATAAGGCTAATATTGATTTATAATTTTAAATGATTAATATAATAAAATAATTACGTATAATTGCAGCAACAAAGAATTTATAATTAATTATTACAACAATTAAAAATGATAATTTAATAATAATTAACATTTATACTTTTGAATCCTTTTTTACTATAGCTAAATAAAAACATTGTTTTCTTTTCGATACTTACAATTTTACCGCATGCTCTGCAGAATACTTTATCTTTATCCAGTACAAGCTCTGGATATGGCTTAATCCATGTTAATATCTTATTGTTAGACATATTTATTTCGTCAATAATTTATCGAATTTATAATTTCACCTACTTCACACGGAGTCTAACGGAAGAATGAATAGCTCCGAGTTTCAGCGTCAAGAACAGTTGAAAAAGAATTAAAAATGACGACACGGGAGACAATAGAAGGAGACAAATGATACAAGAAACAAAAACGAGTTCGAGATTGGCGATATTTTTTTATTTTTACTGAAAAGCAGTAGAAACACAATTTTTATTGCGTTCTAGAAACGTTTCTCTTAATTTTATATATCTTTTATTTAAAATGAATTTTAAACACGTAAGATGACCTAGGGTTTCATTTTTATATTACTTCATTAATTTTTCCGTTTTGAATAGATATTTTAAGCAAAAATTGGAGATGTATTCAATTGTTACGTCCTGGCGACTCCACGATTCCTCCCTTCCGCGAAGTTGCGGCAATGATAATCGATCGGTAATAGAAATGAGTCGTTCGGTAAATAGAGCATCTTGCGTCACACATTCCTTAAACATTTAGTCACTTATCAATATCTAAATCTACGAGTAACCGTGAGAAAGACGCGACGAAACCGCGCCGGTCGCCGAAAAATAAATAAAAACCAGTAGATACCCTCGCAGTAGCATTCTCAAACGCTGATAACGAAAAGATAATAAAATTCTCACAAAATATCTGATGAATACAACTAAATCAATAATGACGAAACTTCTGTGACGTCACATTGGACTTTGTCTAATCAAATCACGGGCGTAAGGGAAACCTAGAGCTCAAGGGATTCTGAACTGATCACCAATCGACGATCGTCATGAGTGAAAATTTGAAAAGTAGCAGAAACACCCCGCCTAACAAGGACACTGGCATAACTTTTAATTCGTTAAAGTTTTGGAAGATTCCCACTCTTAGAAATTAGAATACACCCCGAAAAGAGATATATAAAAAGAGGACTCGAACGGACTTATGTACTTATTCTCCAGTCTTCAGCTTCACGCAGTCTTACTCTGTGCTTTTGCACCGAGAGTTTTGTAATTCGCGAGTTAGGCACTTGTGCCACCAGTGTCCTCGCTTGGCATCATCTCCAGAGCAACCACGAATCGAACATCGGGTTGCCGACATGAGACACAGAACGAAACACCGTACAAAAATTCGCCACCCCTCCACCTCTGAATTACTATTGAAAAAAGTAAGTTTAATTGAATAATTTTTCTTTTCCTCCTTTTTGTCTTGTTTCTTATTTAAATCAAAACTTTCCGAAGAATGTTTCATTCTTTTAAATCATCAACCCGTTTCGGTAATAAGTCTTAGAAAATTTTTTAAATCCTGATCTTAATCTAACACATATGCGAGCGACCAATTTTATATTTCTGACCGTTCTTAACATATACACTTATTTACTTATACATATTGATTTTGATTTTATGTTTTTATCCTTTAATCAAATATATTTTTATATTGTATTAACCAGTCAGAATCTAAATTTAACAGTAAAATCATTCCATTCCATTTCTGACTGATGTCCTCCGTATTAATGTAACACCCGCGAACTAAAAACACACACATACACATGTACACTCACCGAGAAATTATAATCAACAATATTTTATTTTAATTTTTTTTTTTATATAATCATGTATATCCACCATTTACGTTAAAATGAATAAATTTACATTTTGTTAATTTAAAAATCAAACTAACTCTTTATTAAACCCCCCCCCCCCCCCCAAAAGGGACCACCGAACGAACGTCTGAATAACCAGCGTAACAGCGACTCAGTCGTTTTCCTGCTTTTCAGACCTGTCAGTTCGTTCGACCCGATTCCAAACGCCATGAGACGTTTAATTTCGGGAAAATTAAAGATAGTTGTTGTGCCCTTCCGTCGACTCATCCTTCCTCGAGTGTGGACGTAACACAATTATATGCAATAAAATATACAAAATTTATGTAAATATGTAAACTTTTTGAAAATATGCAAAGATTGAGTAAATATGCAAAATATGCAAAAATTAATTAACATTAATTAAATGTAAATATTATAATTTCTCCATATTATTAGAGCTCTTGTAAAATATGCAAAAAATAAAAAATATGCAATTTGCATATAATCCGAAGTCTAGTTATAACATTTAATTATTCTAAACTCAGATAACAGAGTGACATCAAATGATATGTACATAACGTTTTAATGATTTTTTAATACGTCATTAAGTTGTCTTTACACGTCATTCTGCTACCTGGACTGTTTCTATAATTCGTAATGTGTGTCTGTGTCATTTAATAAAAGGTAAAAAAAGGAACATTGCTCAAAAAAGTGAAGCCAGAATCTTGAATAAACTATAACTTCACAAGTCAGTAGTGCTAAATGTTAGTCGTAATCATAAAGCCATAAGCGAATCAACCAATCGCAATCAAACATTTTTACAAAAATATTTGATTGTGATTAATTTATTTATTTACGGCCTTACGATTACGTCTAAAATTTTTGTACGTATAAAGGCTTCAAGAGATCATGGATGTAGCAATTGTATACCTTTAAATAAAATTAATTTAAAATGTTTATGTAATTATAAAAAATCTGATATACCTTCCCACACGGAACAAAAACCTCTAATGGATGTCCAGTAGACGTCCATCTTGGAGATTCGAAACCTCTATTAGATGTCCATGTAATCTCCTATAGACATCTACTAGACATCCACAATTCCGCATTTCTTACTTCCATTCGACATCCATTAGACGTATTCATAGATGTCACATGGACGTCATATGGTATAATCATGGATATTTCATGGAGCTTTGATGGATAAATAATAGCCTTCAAGGCACACCAATATCTCAATAAAGTCACATCTTAAATTGTAAGACGGTAACATTCCACGGAGATTAATAAACCTGCCATCAACTTCCAGCGACATGAAAATGTTCGTCCAAACACTCCAAACTCATTCCATTAACATATCCCAGAGACTTTGCGCGTAACGTTGTATTAATATTCATACAACATGCCACAAAACTCCTAATATTATTTTTCATAAGGAACTTTTGCAAAAAAAATATTATGTTGCCAAAAATTGATTAAACACTTATTTTTTCAATAGCTTTTAATCATTTTTTCACTAATAATTGAATAGTTCAAACATTTTTCTTTTTATATAGAATCCCGCAGAAAATCCGAAAAATTAAATAAAAGGAGCTTTTTATTAGTGTGTTTCTGGAAATATAAGATATGTGTATATATATATATATATATATATATATATATATATATATATATATATATATATATATATTTTGTTTTTTTTATACCAATTGATTTGTCTTATTATTCTGTACATAAAAGTATTACGGTAAGATTATCGAAAACTAGATATTTTACGAGATATTTTATTTTTTATATCAAAATATGTTAGATTAAGATATAAAATAACTCAAAAAGTACTTAATGAAAAAATACTTTATTATAGTGTTTTGAAAAGCTCTCGAGATAAGCTACAAGAATATGTAATAAAAAAGGGGGTTCCATTTAAGAAAACGTCGATCACATTGATCTCACCTTGAAAAGGTCACTCAAGGTCAAATCCATATTTTTATCATGTGGCCCCCTCCGAACCCTACAACTTTTGTTTGAAACATTTCTTTCGATAAAGCTTACTTTCCGAGATATTTTACAGTTTCAAGTTAAAAAACTCACCCTGTATATATATATTATTTTACATCTTAAGTAGACAGTAAATGGATAATTTTAACTTTTTTCGGACATTTATCCGCCCGATTTTTAAGAAAAAATCAGTCCAATATCTGAATTCCCTATGTTGGGATTGTATCAGAAATTAAACTGATAGAAGTAATCACATTTTTAATCTTCTGCCAGTTTCTTTTTGCAAGCCTTATATACTTCTCATGACTGAAACTCAAATACGAGATGGGGCGCATCGCGCGTCGCATAGCGGTAAATAAACGGACTAGCGGCTGAAGTATGAACTATCTTTTTGTAAAGTTTTGAAATGTTGCACGCCGTAACATTTTTCATGAAATATTAAATAAATAATAATTTTCGATATAGATAAACATGCACATCAAATTCAATTATTAATATTAAACGATATCTCATAATTTTGTAATATTTTCAGCATACGCAAAAAGTGAAATAATTGCGCGTAAGATTGTTGAAATATTGAAATAAGATTCCATTAATCTTCATACATATAATATTATAAAGTAAGATTTAATATTTTTAAAATGTATTAATAATACTTTCAACAGCAATAAGTGTAACCTAAAAAATGTACCTTTTTTTACATTTTATTAGAAATGTGTCGTTCACAAATTTTTTAATATAAGAATAAACATGTTTATAGAATTTTTGAACATTTTTAATACTTTGTTCACACAATGCTTGTTTGTATTCAAAACCTAATCATTTATGGGAATTTAAAAGAGTCGTTAAAAATTACAATAATTTGATTGTCGCTTCAGCCCTGAAAAACTTATATTTTTTATTTATTTTTATAATAAATGATAGATAGAGCTTGAACAATGTACTCATGTACTCATAAACTACGTTACTAATTTTTATCTTTTATTTTAAAAAAAATTACATGTCTTATACGTAAATTATTTTAGCTAAATAGCTAAATGCATTCCCTGTGTTTACTGTAATTTATTTAGTTTTTCGACGATTGAAACAAATTTTTTATTAATTATTATTTATTAATTAATAATGATATTTTGCCCAAACACATTCATAATAAGTTTATTCATATTTAGTGCATCAGGAATTGTATAGAGCCTTATGTGTGCCTCATTCAGAACCAAATTTTTTCACACTTTTGAAGTCTCACTTGTGTTATAGCCCAAAACGGCTATAACCAAATTATAATAATATAATTATTAATTATTAAATATTATTTAACGTCTTCCGACTATAACTCGAAGTCGAGGAAGACGTATAAAGTTACGAGCGCAATCGCTGACAAAGCAAGCCACGCGCGGAGGCCACGCGTTCGCGAGACTCGAAGACCGATACGCCGGAAATGCAAGCAAAGAATATACGTAGCTTGCATCCGGGGATTTCCACCCAAAATCGAGCGACACGACCACCTATGATCCTGTCGCTAAGCGATTCCCTCCAAAAAAACTAATCGAACAGGAGGTGATAAAACTACCCACCTCGAACGAGCGCTAGGCAGTCTTAATCACAAAACCACCCGAAACAGTTATATTCATACAATTATACAGCACATAAAAATTTAATAAAGAGCAACCGCGAGACGGACAATTGAAATCATTTTAATAAAAAGAGCGTGCCAGCTGATCTCGCGACGGCAGCCGCGATATCAGGCACGCGAAGCAATTCTATACCACGATAAGCCGAGTTGAAGTGCGAGAAAGACAAGAAGATTTAAAATAAATGACTTCATTTCTACAACTACTACAAAATTGTTGACACGGCGAGACGACCCTGCCCGATCCTGAGCTCCCTAGCTCCTAGTGGTCAACGATCCCAGAACAAACCCCGTGCCTCCACCGAGGGGCACAACAAAATTGGTGGCAGCGGTGGGATCTGCCAAAGGGTCGCCAACCAACTCGCCGAATAAAGACATGTAAAAAACCAAAAGAGTAAATAACAGGCACGTCAGCAAACAAGTTAAAGCCGACGGACACAAGCAGAAACAACATATACGGACGACACAAGCAGTACGAGAATCACGGCCAAGCAGCTGAAACCCGAGTAGGATCGCCAGCGTGCAAGGACCAACGCCGACCTACGACATCTCTAAGGACGACGCATCGCCGCCGGGCAACGACCGCCGTACGACGAGCATCAGGCCGCCAGCCTTATCAGCCGCCGAGCGAGAGATTGCAGCATCAGCAACCTACTGACCCAGTGAGCGAACATGCGAGCCGTCTTATTACTGTAAGTCCGTAATATATTTGTAATTGCGTGAATGTCGGAAGGTTCTAACGTACCGAAACCGATAGCGAACCGATCGTGGTTATTAAGCGAACCAGCGCGACAAGCAATTAGCTTAAGTCTAACACCGCGAAAAAATTTTAATAACGCGCGAAGAAATTTAGAAACTCAATACTCGAGCGAAAGCGAGCCCGAGTTACCGGAGCACGTCATCATCGAACGCGAATTTCCGTTCAATAGTTTCGACGAAAGCCTATTTCCGTGTGATACGACTGACCTCACTGACCACATTCAACGCGAGACTAGACGTACGCGACCATATATTAGCAGAACTCCAAGCAGAGTATCTTTACGACGCGAATTTTCACTAACCTCCTACGAGAGTGATCTGTTCGACCCGGAAGAAATTTACCGCCAACAAGAAATCCGCACGAACGTACTCCCGCAAATCTGTCGCGAGGCGCGGTAGACGAAGAAATAGACAATATGCGACGATCCATCCGCCAGATGGACCAAAATATAGCGGAGGCCGACCGCACGCCGCCTCCCGAAAGAAACCGCGAAGAAAGAGGAGATTATACACAGATCATCCACAATTTAAATGAAATACGCGCGGATATTAATTCATTAAACATACGAGTAACGCGACTAGAAAGCGCGGACACACAATTACCCCGTCATACAGATATTCGCAGGGAAAACGATAACGATGCGTTTGAAACAACATATGGGCGAACGAGACGCGATATCAGAAATCGACGAAGCGTCGCCCCGAATTATCTGCCGTTAAAGGAGGCAAGAATAATGATCCCCGAGTTCGACGGAACCTCGCGACATAAACTGCAAGAATTTTTAAACGCGTGTAAATACACCGTTCAGAACATAAATCCCGCGGAAGAAGAATCGTTAATTCAAGCAATCTTATTTACAAAATTAAAAGGAAAAGCGATGCAGGATTTTGAGACGCGAGATATACAAACGTTCGACGAATTAAAACATCAACTTGAAACTTGTTACCAATCTAAACAAAGTACTACGCACTTACAAATCGAGTTCAATTCATTAAGACAAAAATCAAATGAAACCGCGTATGCTTTCGGACAACGCGTTGAGTTACTAGCAATGAAATTGTACGATGCTATGATTGAAGGAGAAGAGGACTTCTCACTATCAAAACGCACGATTCAACACACGATTAAAAAACAGGCGTTAATAAATTTTCAAATTGGATTACGCGACGAATTAAAGGTACTCGTACGCGCGCAACGATATACGACGCTCCAAGAAGCGATAACGGGCGCGAGCGCTGAAGAAAAACTTATCGGACCAACGGCAAGAATAAGCAACTTCCCGAATAAAAATAAATACGAATCAAGCAATTCGCGACAGATTCGAAATTCGACTCCGCAATGTTTTAAATGTGGAAAAAACGGACATTACGGACGCGATTGTCGAAGTAATCGATACGCGCTTCCTAAACCGGAAAAATCCTCGCGGATAAATGCAATAAATAAATATTGCAAACATTGTAAAAAATCCGGACACACCCGCGACGAATGCTGGAGTTTGAACGGTAATCAGAAAAAACGCGAAGAAAATACACACGACCGAAAGAATCCGCGACAACAAAAGCGAGGTTCCGAGTCCGACGGTAACAGTAGCGAAGATGATAAAAGCGAATCTAAAAAGAAACAACCGCGACCTGCGTCCGAATATCACGTTACGCATATTAAAGATACGCCGAGCACACAGAAGAAGACGGATTTATTGTTAATAACACTACCCATGCGACAAGCAAAGGATGAAAAATTACGGATGTTGTGCGATTCAGGATCAACCATCTCATTAATAAAATTAAAACAATTAAAGGGCGATACCCTCATATATGAGGATAAAATCGCGCTCACAGGCATAACCAGGCATAAGGTACACACCATCGGAAAAATGTACGCTACAATTAAAGTAGATGGACATAAAATAAAACATGCATTTTACGTTGTAAGAGACGACATCCCGATCGAATATGAAAGAATTCTAGGAATTGACTTCCTTCGACAACATTCGGTATCTTGCGATTATAAACAAAATCAACTAAAAATAGGAGACGCTGTGCTCAAATTCCATTCATTTAATAAAACCATTCTAAAACCGCGCAGCGAAACCATCGTAAAAGCGACAACGAATCAAAATCGGATAGGAGTAGTACGAGCAGAAGAAACAGCCCCAGGAGTCTATATCGGAAATTGTCTAGTAGAAGCTAAAGATCACGCATACATGAAAGGCGAGACAAACTTTTCGGAAACAAAAATTGAGAGGATATATGATACAAACAGGAAACTAGAGCATATCTGATCTAAGAAATAAGCAAACTAATCAACCACTAAAAGGTTGGGTGACAAATTCTCTTACTAATCTAAATTATGGTTGACAGCTCTCGTAATAAACAATTTCGGTACCAGGAATCTAAATAAAAACCGAAACGGACATTAAAAATGATATCATATGTGCTCGCCTGACAGATCTACGTTACACGATATCTACCTAAGGTAAAACTTAAGTAGATAATAAAAAGGATAACTCTCACTCAAATTGCAACAACTCTCCATTGGGCGAAAGCTAATTCTATAAACAAAAGCCTTCACCAATACCTAAGGTTCTAACACCTCCTATGCTAAAGGGCAACGCCTCCCAGCAACATCGGAGGGCGTGAATAAAAAATTCAATTCGCGAAAAAGATTAACGAAACCAATGGAGAGGAGGAGCAAAGGGCTTAATAAACTCCGAATCTTTCCTCGCGGCTCATTGATCATTCGGTATTTCTTCATTCAGTTTCAATTCAGTTTCAGTTCACCTCAGTTCATTAGACAGTTCGGATCTTTACATTTACAGTTCCGTTTAATTACAGTATATTACAGTTTCAGTTCATTAGTCAGTCAGTTAGTTCACACTTATTACAGTTATAATTACTTCGACTTCAATTCTTAAAATTTTATACAAACTCTAAGTGTTTCTAAACCGCGTTGTTTGGTGCAAAAATTTAGACACTTAGTGCAAATCTAGAAGATCTTGTGCCAAGCGACTGCAGCGACAATTGCGAGCCCGCATTCCAATCACCCAAGTCGAGTCGATTCATCGAAACTCCTCTCACCCGTAGGAGCCTTCCATTATCTAATTTTTTTTGTTACCAACGCACTCGATAAGTAGTAAGTGTTTTGAATGTTCTTAACTCTATTTCCTTTTTCTTTTACATTTGTACGTTTGGAATAATTCTTGGATTATTAATTATAATGAATCAATTATTAACTTCAATCATTTACTTTAAATCTTAACTAATTCCCTATTCGGGCTTCTCTTCTTTAGTTCTTTTAACCCCTTCTCTGAAATATTACCTTGGATCTCCTCTTTCTTTATATTACCTGTCATCAAGGGTCACCTGTATTTAACAGAGCGTTTCGTGACATTCTTCCGTCGCCAAGGGTCACCTGTACTTTACAGCGCGACTCGCGGTTTCCTATCTATTGTTAAGGGTCACCTGTATTTTACAGAGCGACTCGCAACTTCCTACCTGTCGTCTAGGGTCACCTGTATTTAACAGAGCGACTCGTGATATTCTTCCGTCGCCAAGGGTCACCTGTACTTTACAGCGCGACTCGCGGTTTCCTATCTATTGTTAAGGGTCACCTGTATTTTACAGAGCGACTCGCAACTTCCTACCTGTCATCAGGGATCACCTGTATTTAACAGAGCGACTCGTGATATTCTTCCGTCGCCAAGGGTCACCTGTACTTTACAGCGCGACTCGCGGTTTCCTATCTATTGTTAAGGGTCACCTGTATTTTACAGAGCGACTCGCAACTTCCTACCTGTCATCAAGGGTCACCTATATTTAACAGAGCGACTCGTGATATTCTTCCGTCGCCAAGGGTCACCTGTACTTTACAGCGCGACTCGCGGTTTCCTATCTATTGTTAAGGGTCACCTGTATTTTACAGAGCGACTCGCAACTTCCTACCTGTCATCAAGGGTCACCTGTATTTAACAGAGCGACTCGTGATATTCTTCTGTCGCCAAGGATCACCTGTACTTTACAGCGCGACTCGCGGTTTCCTATCTATTGTTAAGGGTCACCTGTATTTTACAGAGCGACTCACAAACTTCCTACCTGTCATTTAGGGTCACCTGTATTTAACAGAATGACTCGTGATATTCTTTCGTCGCCAAGGGCCACCTGTACTTTACAGAGCGACTCGCGATTTCTTGTTTGTCACCAGGGATCACCTGCATTCAGCAGAGCGATCCGTGATTTCATTTGTCACAGTCATACCTTTCCTTCTTTTATTTTTATTATTTTTAATATATATATATATATATATATATATATATATAAAGAAAACGTAAAATAGTTAAAATGAGAATACCAAATTAAAATATAGATATAATTACCTGAAGATAGATCTTCTTTTTCATTAGGTACACATTCTTTTTCTTTGTCAATAGAGTTGCTTTTTTTAGTACCTCATCATTTTCGGAACTGCTATCTGTTGATAAATTCTCATCTGAATTGTTCGTATTACCTTGTACTGCTTCTAAGTACTGTGATATTTTTACTATATCTCTACCAATCAATGGTTGCCTATAATGATCTTTATGAATTTTACCGGAATGATCTATAAACGTGGCAAAGTCTGAGATTTCGACATCATTCAGATTTAATTACAATATGTTGCTACATGTTTTCTTAATATTGTGCCACACAAAGTGGAAGATTGACTTGCATTACACCCTTCCGAAAATTTTCGTATTAATGCACATG
>CAJQTV010000817.1:0-14449 GCA_907163055.1 Formica aquilonia x Formica polyctena | reverse complement strand
ATTTTCGGCAAATCTCGCTTACGGCACGTAACTAAGTCGTTCCGAACGAAGGAAACTTGCGTACATAGCGATCTTAGCTCTGTGTGCCGAGAAGCGTTGTTCCTCCATTTCCTTGGTGTTTTATAAAAATTTTCGGTATATCTCACTTACAGGTACGTAACTAAGTCGTTCCGAACGAAGGAAACTTGCGTACATAGCGATCTTAGCTCTGTGTGCCGAGAAGCGTTGTTTTTATGATAATTTTCGGCATATCTCACTTACAGGCACGTAACTAAGTCGTTCCGAACGAAGGAAACTTGCGTACATAGCGATCTTAGCTCTGTGTGCCGAGAAGCGTTGTTCCTCAATTTCCTTGATGTGTTATGAAAATTTTCGGCAAATCTCACTTACAGGTACGTAACTAAGTCGTTCCGAACGAAGGAAACTTGCGTACATAGCGATCTTAGCTCTGTGTGCCGAGAAGCGTTGTTCCTCAATTTCCTTGATGTGTTATGAAAATTTTCGGCAAATCTCGCTTACAGGCACGTAACTAAGTCGTTCCGAACGAAGGAAACTTGCGTACATAGCGATCTTAGCTCTGTGTGCCGAGAAGCGTTGTTTCTCAATTTCCTTGATGTGTTATGAAAACTTTCGGCAAATCTCGCTTACAGGCACGTAACTAAGTCGTTCCGAACGAAGGAAACTTGCGTACATAGCGATCTTAGCTCTGTGTGCCGAGAAGCGTTGTTCCTCAATTTCCTTGATGTGTTATGAAAAATTTTCGGCAAATCTCGCTTACAGGCACGTAACTAAGTCGTTCCGAACGAAGGAAACTTGCGTACATAGCGATCTTAGCTCTGTGTGCCGAGAAGCGTTGTTCCTCAATTTCCTTGATGTGTTATGAAAATTTTCGGCAAATCTCGCTTACAGGCACGTAACTAAGTCGTTCCGAACGAAGGAAACTTGCGTACATAGCGATCTTAGCTCTGTGTGCCGAGAAGCGTTGTTCCTCAATTTCCTTGATGTGTTATGAAAATTTTCGGCAAATCTCGCTTACAGGCACGTAACTAAGTCGTTCCGAACGAAGGAAACTTGCGTACATAGCGATCTTAGCTCTGTGTGCCGAGAAGCGTTGTTCCTCAATTTCCTTGATGTGTTATGAAAATTTTCGGCAATCTCACTTACAGGCACGTAACTAAGTCGTTCCGAACGAAGGAAACTTGCGTACATAGCGATCTTAGCTCTGTGTGCCGAGAAGCGTTGTTCCTCAATTTCCTTGATGTGTTATGAAAACTTTCGGTATAATCTCACTTACAGGCACGTAACTAAGTCGTTCCGAACGAAGGAAACTTGCGTACATAGCGATCTTAGCTCTGTGTGCCGAGAAGCGTTGTTCCTCAATTTCCTTGATGTGTTATGAAAATTTTCGGCAAATCTCGCTTACAGGCACGTAACTAAGTCGTTCCGAACGAAGGAAACTTGCGTACATAGCGATCTTAGCTCTGTGTGCCGAGAAGCGTTGTTCCTCAATTTCCTTGATGTGTTATGAAAATTTTCGGTAAATCTCGCTTACAGGTCGTAACTAAGTCGTTCCGAACGAAGGAAACTTGCGTACATAGCGATCTTAGCTCTGTGTGCCGAGAAGCGTTGTTCCTCAATTTCCTTGATGTGTTATGAAAACTTTTCGGCAATATCTCACTTACAGGCACGTAACTAAGTCGTTCCGAACGAAGGAAACTTGCGTACATAGCGATCTTAGCTCTGTGTGCCGAGAAGCGTTGTTCCTCAATTTTCCTTGATGTGTTATGAAAATTTTCGGTATATCTCACTTACAGGCACGTAACTAAGTCGTTCCGAACGAAGGAAACTTGCGTACATAGCGATCTTAGCTCTGTGTGCCGAGAAGCGTTGTTCCTCAACTTCCTTGATGTGTTATGAAAACTTTCGGTATATCTCACTTACAGGTACGTAACTAAGTCGTTCCGAACGAAGGAAACTTGCGTACATAGCGATCTTAGCTCTGTGTGCCGAGAAGCGTTGTTCCTCTATTTCCTTGATGTGTTATGAAAACTTTCGGTATATCTCACTTACAGGTACGTAACTAAGTCGTTCCGAACGAAGGAAACTTGCGTACATAGCGATCTTAGCTCTGTGTGCCGAGAAGCGTTGTTCCTCAATTTCCTTGATGTGTTATGAAAATTTTCGGCAAATCTCGCTTACATGCTCGTAACTAAGTCGTTCCGAACGAAGGAAACTTGCGTACATAGCGATCTTAGCTCTGTGTGCCGAGAAGCGTTGTTCCTCAATTTCCTTGATGTGTTATGAAAATTTCGGTATATCTCACTTACAGGTACGTAATTAAGTCGTTCCGAACGAAGGAAACTTGCGTACATAGCGATCTTAGCTCTGTGTGCCGAGAAGCGTTGTTCCTCTATTTCCTTGATGTTTATGAAAATTTTCTTCAAATCTCGCTTACAGGCACGCAACTAAGTCGTTCCGAACGAAAGAAACTTGCGTACATCTTCATCTTAGCTCTGTGTGCCGAGAAGCGTTGTTCCTCTATTTCTTTGATATGTTATAAAAATTTTCGGCAAATCTCGCTTACAGGCACGTAACTAAGTCGTTCCGAACAAAGGAAACTTGCGTACATAGCGATCTTAGCTCTGTGTGCCGAGAAGCGTTGTTCCTCTATTTCCTTGATGTGTTATGAAAATTTTCGGCAAATCTCTTACAGGCACTTACAGGTACGTAACTAAGTCGTTCCGAACGAAGGAAACTTGCGTACATAGCGATCTTATCTTTGTTAGCCGAGAAGCGTTGTTCCTCAATTTCCTTGATGTGTTATGAATATTTTGTGCGAATCTCACTTACAGGCACGTAACTAAGTCGTTCCGAACGAAGGAAATTTTCGTACACAGCAATCTTATCTCTGTGCGCCGAGAAGCGTTGTTCCTTTATTTCCTTGATGTGTTATGAAAATTTTCGGTAAATCTCGCTTACAGGCACGTAACTAAGTCGTTCCGAACGAAGGAAACTGGCGTACATAGCGATCTTAGCTCTGTGTGTCGAGAAGCGTTGTTCCTCAATTTCCTTGATGTGTTATGAAAATTTTCGGTATATCTCACTTACAGGTACGTAACTAAGTCGTTCCGAACGAAGGAAAACTTGCGTACATAGCGATCTTAGCTCTGTGTGCCGAGAAGCGTTGTTCCTCAATTTCCTTGATGTGTTATGAAAACTTTTCGGTAAATCTCACTTACAGGCACGTAACTAAGTCGTTCCGAACGAAGGAAACTTGCGTACATAGCGATCTTAGCTCTGTGTGCCGAGAAGCGTTGTTCCTCAATTTCCTTGATGTGTTATGAAAACTTTCGGTATAATCTCACTTACAGGCACGTAACTAAGTCGTTCCGAACGAAGGAAACTTGCGTACATAGCGATCTTAGCTCTGTGTGCCGAGAAGCGTTGTTCCTCAATTTCCTTGATGTGTTATGAAAATTTTCGGCAATCTCGCTTACAGGCACGTAACTAAGTCGTTCCGAACGAAGGAAACTTGCGTACATAGCGATCTTAGCTCTGTGTGCCGAGAAGCGTTGTTCCTCAATTTCCTTGATGTGTTATGAAAACTTTCGGCAAATCTCACTTACAGGCACGTAACTAAGTCGTTCCGAACGAAGGAAACTTGCGTACATAGCGATCTTAGCTCTGTGTGCCGAGAAGCGTTGTTCCTCAATTTCCTTGATGTGTTATGAAAATTTCGGCAAATCTCGCTTACAGGCACGTAACTAAGTCGTTCCGAACAAAGGAAACTTGCGTTCATAGCGATCTTAGCTCTGTGTGCCGAGAAGCGTTGTTCCTCTATTTTCTTGATGTGTTATGAAAATTTTCGGCAAATCTCGCTTACAGGCACGTAACTAAGTCGTTCCGAACGAAGGAAACTTGCGTACATAGCGATCTTAGCTCTGTGTGCCGAGAAGCGTTGTTCCTCAATTTCCTTGATGTGTTATGAAAATTTTCGGTAAATCTCACTTACAGGTACGTAACTAAGTCGTTCCGAACGAAGGAAACTTGCGAACATAGCGATCTTAGCTCTGTGTGCCGAGAAGCGTTGTTCCTCATTTCCTTGATGTGTTATGAAAAACTTTCGGTATATCTCACTTACAGGCACGTAACTAAGTCGTTCCGAACGAAGGAAACTTGCGTACATAGCGATCTTAGCTCTGTGTGCCGAGAAGCGTTGTTCCTCAATTTCCTTGATGTGTTATGAAAATTTTCGGCAAATCTCGCTTACAGGCACGTAACTAAGTCGTTCCGAACGAAGGAAACTTGCGTACATAGCGATCTTAGCTCTGTATGCCGAGAAGCGTTGTTCCTCAATTTCCTTGATGTGTTATGAAAACTTTTGGTATAACTCGCTTACAGGTACGTAACTAAGTTGTCCCGAACGAAGGAAACTTGCGTACATAGCGATCTTAGCTCTGTGTGCCGAGAAGCGTTGTTCCTCAATTTCCTTGATGTGTTATGAAAATTTTCGGCAAATCTCGCTTACAGGCACGTAACTAAGTCGTTCCGAACGAAGGAAACTTGCGTACATAGCGATCTTAGCTCTGTGTGCCGAGAAGCGTTGTTCCTCAATTTCCTTGATGTGTTATGAAAACTTTCGGTATATCTCACTTACAGGTACGTAACTAAGTCGTTCCGAACGAAGGAAACTTGCGTACATAGCGATCTTAGCTCTGTGTGCCGAGAAGCGTTGTTCCTCAATTTCCTTGATGTGTTATGAAAATTTTTTTCAAATCTCGCTTACAGGCACGTAACTAAGTCGTTCCGAACGAAGGAAACTTGCGTACATAGCGATCTTACAGGTACGTAACTAAGTCGTTCCGAACGAAGGAAACTTGCGTACATAGCGATCTTAGCTCTGTGTGCCGAGAAGCGTTGTTCCTCAATTTCCTTGATGTGTTTTATGAAAATTTTCGGCATATCTCGCTTACAGGCACGTAACTAAGTCGTTCCGAACAAAGGAAACTTGCGTACATAGCGATCTTAGCTCTGTGTGCCGAGAAGCGTTGTTCCTCAATTTCCTTGATGTGTTATGAAAAATTTCGGTATATCTCACTTACAGGTACGTAACTAAGTCGTTCCGAACGAAGGAAACTTGCGTACATAGCGATCTTAGCTCTGTGTGCCGAGAAGCGTTGTTCCTCAATTTTCTTGATGTGTTATGAAAATTTTCGGCAAATCTCGCTTACAGGCACGTAACTAAGTCGTTCCGAACGAAGGAAACTTGCGTACATAGCGATCTTAGCTCTGTGTGCCGAGAAGCGTTGTTCCTCAATTTCCTTGATGTGTTATGAAACTTTCGGTATATCTCACTTACAGGTACGTAACTAAGTCGTTCCGAACGAAGGAAACTTGCGTACATTGCGATCTTAGCTCTGTGTGCCGAGAAGCGTTGTACCTCTATTTCCTTGAGGTTTTATGAAAATTTTCGGCAAATCTCGCTTACAGGCACGTAACTAAGTCGTTCCGAACGAAAGAAACTTGCGTACATAGCGATCTTAGCTCTGTGTGCCGAGAAGCGTTGTTCCTCAATTTCCTTGATGTGTTATGAAAACTTTCGGTATATCTCACATACAGGTACGTAACTAAGTCGTTCCGAACGAAGAAAACTTGTACATAGCGATCTTAGCTCTGTGTGCGGAGAAGCGTTGTTCCTCAATTTCCTTGATGTGTTATGAAAACTTTCGGCAAATCTCACTTACAGGTACGTAACTAAGTCGTTCCGAACGAAGGAAACTTGCGTACATTGCGATCTTAGCTATGTGTGCCGAGCACTTACAGGCACGTAACTAAGTCGTTCCGAACGAAGGAAACTTGCGTACATAGCGATCTTAGCTCTGTGTGCCGAGAAGCGTTGTTCCTCAATTTCCTTGATGTGTTATGAAAATTTTCGGCAAATCTCGCTTACAGGCACGTAACTAAGTCGTTCCGAACGAAAAAAACTTGCGTACATAGCGATCTTAGCTCTGTGTGCCGAGAAGCGTTGTTCCTCAATTTCCTTGATGTGTTATGAAAATTTTCGGCAAATCTCGCTTACAGGCACGTAACTAAGTCGTTCCGAACGAAGGAAACTTGCGTACATAGCGATCTTAGCTCTGTGTGCCGAGAAGCGTTGTTCCTCAATTTCCTTGATGTGTTATGAAAATTTTCGGCAAATCTCGCTTACAGGCACGTAACTAAGTCGTTCCGAACGAAGGTAACTTGCGTACATAGCGATCTTAGCTTTGTGTGCCGAGAAGCGTTGTTCCTCAATTTCCTTGATGTGTTATGAAAACTTTCGGTATATCTCACTTACAGGTACGTAACTAAGTCGTTCCGAACGAAGGAAACTTGCGTACATAGCGATCTTAGCTCTGTGTGCCGAGAAGCGTTGTTCCTCAATTTCCTTGATATGTTATGAAAACTTTCGGCAAATCTCACTTACAGGTACGTAACTAAGTCGTTCCGAACGAAGGAAACTTGCGTACATAGCGATCTTAGCTCTGTGTGCCGAGAAGCGTTGTTCCTCAATTTCCTTGATGTGTTATGAAAATTTTCGGCAAATCTCGCTTACAGGCACGTAACTAAGTCGTTCCGAACGAAGGAAACTTGCGTACATAGCGATCTTAGCTCTGTGTGCCGAGAAGCGTTGTTCCTCAATTTCCTTGATGTGTTATGAAAATTTTCGGCAAATCTCACTTACAGGCACGTAACTAAGTCGTTCCGAACGAAGGAAACTTGCGTACATAGCGATCTTAGCTCTGTGTGCCGAGAAGCGTTGTTCCTCAATTTCCTTGATGTGTTATGAAAATTTCGGCAATATCTCACTTACAGGCACGTAACTAAGTCGTTCCGAACGAAGGAAACTTGCGTACATAGCGATCTTAGCTCTGTGTGCCGAGAAGCGTTGTTCCTCAATTTCCTTGATGTGTTATGAAAATTTTCGGCAAATCTCGCTTACAGGCACGTAACTAAGTCGTTCCGAACGAAGGAAACTTGCGTACATAGCGATCTTAGCTCTGTGTGCCGAGAAGCGTTGTTCCTCAATTTCCTTGATGTGTTATGAAAATTTTTCGGCAAATCTCGCTTACAGGCACGTAACTAAGTCGTTCCGAACGAAGGAAACTTGCGTACATAGCGATCTTAGCTCTGTGTGCCGAGAAGCGTTGTTCCTCAATTTCCTTGATGTGTTATGAAAATTTTCGGCAAATCTCACTTACAGGCACGTAACTAAGTCGTTCCGAACGAAGGAAACTTGCGTACATAGCGATCTTAGCTCTGTGTGCCGAGAAGCGTTGTTCCTCAATTTCCTTGATGTGTTATGAAAATTTTCGGCAAATCTCGCTTACAGGCACGTAACTAAGTCGTTCCGAACGAAGGAAACTTGCGTACATAGCGATCTTAGCTCTGTGTGCCGAGAAGCGTTGTTCCTCAATTTCCTTGATGTGTTATGAAAATTTTCGGCAAATCTCGCTTACAGGCACGTAACTAAGTCGTTCCGAACGAAGGAAACTTGCGTACATAGCGATCTTAGCTCTGTGTGCCGAGAAGCGTTGTTCCTCAATTTCCTTGATGTGTTATGAAAATTTTCGGCAAATCTCACTTACAGGCACGTAACTAAGTCGTTCCGAACGAAGGAAACTTGCGTACATAGCGATCTTAGCTCTGTGTGCCGAGAAGCGTTGTTCCTCAATTTCCTTGATGTGTTATGAAAATTTTCGGCAAATCTCGCTTACAGGCACGTAACTAAGTCGTTCCGAACGAAGGAAACTTGCGTACATAGCGATCTCAGCTCTGTGTGCCGAGAAGCGTTGTTCCCCAATTTCCTTGATGTGATATAAAAACTTTCGGCAAATCTCGCTTACAGGCACGTAACTAAGTCGTTCCGAACGAAGGAAACTTGCGTACATAGCGATCTAAGCTCTGTGTGCCGAGAAGCGTTGTTCCTCAATTTCCTTGGTGTGTTATGAAAATTTTCGGTATATCTCACTTACAGGCACGTAACTAAGTCGTTCCAAACGAAGGAAACTTGCGTACATAGCGATCTTAGCTCTGTGTGCCGAGAAGCGTTGTTCCTCAATTTCCTTGATGTGTTATGAAAATTTTCGGCAAATCTCGCTTACAGGCACGTAACTAAGTCGTTCCGAACGAAGGAAACTTGCGTACATAGCGATCTTAGCTCTGTGTGCCGAGAAGCGTTGTTCCTCAATTTCCTTGATGTGTTATGAAAATTTTCGGCAAATCTCGCTTACAGGCACGTAACTAAGTCGTTCCGAACGAAGGAAACTTGCGTACATAGCGATCTTAGCTCTGTGTGCCGAGAAGCGTTGTTCCTCAATTTCCTTGATGTGTTATGAAAATTTTCGGCAATCTCGCTTACAGGTACGTAACTAAGTCGTTCCGAACGAAGGAAACTTGCGTACATAGCGATCTTAGCTCTGTGTGCCGAGAAGCGTTGTTCCTCAATTTCCTTGATGTGTTATGAAAATTTTCGGCAAATCTCGCTTACAGGCACGTAACTAAGTCGTTCCGAACGAAGGAAACTTGCGTACATAGCGATCTTAGCTCTGTGTGCCGAGAAGCGTTGTTCCTCAATTTCCTTGATGTGTTATGAAAATTTTCGGTATTTCTCACTTACAGGTACGTAACTAAGTCGTTCCGAACGAAGGAAACTTGCGTACATAGCGATCTTAGCTCTGTGTGCCGAGAAGCGTTGTTCCTCAATTTCCTTGATGTGTTATGAAAATTTTCGGCAAATCTCACTTACAGGCACGTAACTAAGTCGTTCCGAACGAAGGAAACTTGCGTACATAGCGATCTTAGCTCTGTGTGCCGAGAAGCGTTAATCCTCAATTTCCTTGATGTGTTATGAAAATTTTCGGCATATCTCACTTACAGGTACGTAACTAAGTCGTTCCGAACGAAGGAAACTTGCGTACATAGCGATCTTAGCTCTGTGTGCCGAGAAGCGTTGTTCCTCAATTTCCTTGATGTGTTATGAAAATTTTCGGCATATCTCGCTTACAGGCACGTAACTAAGTCGTTCCGAACGAAGGAAACTTGCGTACATAGCGATCTTAGCTCTGTGTGCCGAGAAGCGTTGTTCCTCAATTTCTTGATGTGTTATGAAAATTTTCGGTAATCTCACTTACAGTAACTAAGTCGTTCCAAACGAAGGAAACTTGCATACATAGCGATCTTAGCTACGTGTGCCGAGAAGCGTTGTTCCTCAATTTCCTTGATGTGTTATGAAAATTTTCGGTAAATCTCGCTTACAGGCACGTAACTAAGTCGTTCAGAACGAAGGAAACTTGCGTACATAGCGATCTTAGCTCTGTGTGCCGAGAAGCGTTGTTCCTCAATTTCCTTGATGTGTTATGAAAATTTTCGGCAAATCTCGCTTACAGGCACGTAACTAAGTCGTTCCGAACGAAGGAAACTTGCGTACATAGCGATCTTAGCTCTGTGTGCCGAGAAGCGTTGTTCCTCAATTTCCTTGATGTGTTATGAAAATTTTCGGCAAATCTCGCTTACAGGCACGTAACTAAGTCGTTCCGAACGAAGGAAACTTGCGTACATAGCGATCTTAGCTCTGTGTTCGTTCCGAACGAAGGAAACTTGCGTACATAGCGATCTTAGCTCTGTGTGCCGAGAAGCGTTGTTCCTCAATTTCCTTGATGTGTTATGAAAATTTTCGTATAAATCTCGCTTACAGGCACGTACGTAACTAAGTCGTTCCGAACGAAGGAAACTTGCGTACATAGCGATCTTAGCTCTGTGTGCCGAGAAGCGTTGTTCCTCAATTTCCTTGATGTGTTACACGTAACTAAGTCGTTCCGAACGAAGGAAACTTGCGTACATAGCGATCTTAGCTCTGTGTGCCGAGAAGCGTTGTTCCTCAATTTCCTTGATGTGTTATGAAAATTTTCGGCAAATCTCACTTACAGGCACGTAACTAAGTCGTTCCGAACGAAGGAAACTTGCGTACATAGCGATCTTAGCTCTGTGTGCCGAGAAGCGTTTGTTCCTCAATTTCCTTGATGTGTTATGAAAAACTTCGGCAAATCTCGCTTACAGGCACGTAACTAAATCGTCCCGAACGAAGGAAACTTGCGTACATAGCGATCTTATCTCTGTGTGCCGAGAAGCGTTTTTCGTTAAATCTCGCTTACAGGCACGTAACTATGTCGTTCCGAACGAAGGAAACTTGCGTACACTTCCATCTTGGCTTTGTAAGCCGAGAAGCGTTGTTCCTCAATTTCCTTGATGTGTTATGAAAATTTTCGGCAAATCTCGCTTACAGGCACGTAACTAAGTCGTTCCGAACGAAGGAAACTTGCGTACATAGCGATCTTAGCTCTGTGTGCCGAGAAGCGTTGTTCCTCAATTTCCTTGATGTGTTATGAAAATTTCGGTCGGCAAATCTCGCTTACAGGCACGTAACTAAGTCGTTCCGAACGAAGGAAACTTGCGTACATAGCGATCTTAGCTCTGTGTGCCGAGAAGCGTTGTTCCTCAATTTCCTTGATGTGTTATGAAAATTTTCGGATCTCGCTACAGGCACGTAACTAAGTCGTTCCGAACGAAGGAAACTTGCGTACATAGCGATCTTAGCTCTGTGTGCCGAGAAGCGTTGTTCCTCAATTTCCTTGATGTGTTATGAAAACTTTCGGTATAATCTCACTTACAGGCACGTAACTAAGTCGTTCCGAACGAAGGAAACTTGCGTACATAGCGATCTTAGCTCTGTGTGCCGAGAAGCGTTGTTCCTCAATTTCCTTGATGTGTTATGAAAATTTTCGGCAAATCTCACTTAAAGGCACATAACTAAGTCGATCCGAACGAAGGAAAGTTGGCGTACATAGCGATCTTAGCTCTGTGTGCCGAGAAGCGTTGTTCCTCAATTTCCTTGATGTGTTATGAAAAAATTTTCGGCAAGCTTAAAGGCACGTAACTAAGTCGTTCCGAACGAAGGAAACTTGCGTACATAGCGATCTTAGCTCTGTGTGCCGAGAAGCGTTGTTCCTCAATGTCCTTGATGTGTTATGAAAAAATTTCGGTATATCTCACTTACAGGTACGTAACTAAGTCGTTCCGAACGAAGGAAACTTGCGTACATAGCGATCTTAGCTCTGTGTGCCGAGAAGCGTTGTTCCTCTATTTCCTTGATGTGTTATGAAAATTTTCGGCAAATCTCGCTTACAGGCACGTAACTAAGTCGTTCCGAACGAAGGAAACTTGCGTACATAGCGATCTTAGCTCTGTGTGCCGAGAAGCGTTGTTCTTCAATTTCCTTGATGTGTTATGAAAAAATTTCGGCAAATCTCACTTACAGGCACGTAACTAAGTCGTTCCGAACGAAGGAAACTTGCGTACATAGCGATCTTAGCTCTGTGTGCCGAGAAGCGTTGTTCCTCAATTTCCTTGATGTGTTATGAAAATTTTCGGCAAATCTCACTTTACAGGCACGTAACTAAGTCGTTCCGAACGAAGGAAACTTGCGTACATAGCGCCTTAGCTCTGTGTGCCGAGAAGCGTTGTTCCTCAATTTCCTTGATGTGTTATGAAAAAAACTTTTCGGCAAATCTCGCTTACAGGCACGTAACTAAGTCGTTCCGAACGAAGGAAACTTGCGTACATAGCGATCTTAGCTCTGTGTGCCGAGAAGCGTTGTTCCTCAATTTCCTTGATGTGTTATGAAAAAACTTTCGGTATATCTCACTTACAGGTACGTAACTAAGTCGTTCCGAACGAAGGAAACTTGCGTACATAGCGATCTTAGCTCTGTGTGCCGAGAAGCGTTGTTCCTCAATTTCCTTGATGTGTTATGAAAATTTTCGGCAAATCTCACTTACAGGCACGTAACTAAGTCGTTCCGAACGAAGGAAACTTGCGTACATAGCGATCTTAGCTCTGTGTGCCGAGAAGCGTTGTTCCTCAATTTTTTTGATGTGTTATGAAAAATTTCGGCAAATCTCGCTTACAGGCACGTAACTAAGTCGTTCCGAACGAAGGACACTTGCGTACATAGCGATCTTAGCTCTGTGTGCCGAGAAGCGTTGTTCCTCAATTTCCTTGATGTGTTATGAAAATTTTCGGCAAATCTCACTTACAGGCACGTAACTAAGTCGTTCCGAACGAAGGAAACTTGCGTACATAGCGATCTTAGCTCTGTGTGCCGAGAAGCGTTGTTCCTCAATTTCCTTGATGTGTTATGAAAATTTTCGGCAAATCTCACTTACAGGCACGTAACTAAGTCGTTCCGAACGAAGGAAACTTGCGTACATAGCGATCTTAGCTCTGTGTGCCGAGAAGCGTTGTTCCTCAATTTCCTTGATGTGTTATGAAAATTTTCGGCAAATCTCACTTACAGGTACGTAACTAAGTCGTTCCGAACGAAGGAAACTTGCGTACATATCGATCTTAGCTCAGTGTGCCGAGAAGCGTTGTTCCTCAATTTCCTTGATGTGTTATGAAAACTTTCGGTATATCTCACTTACAGGTACGTAACTAAGTCGTTCCGAACGAAGGAAACTTGCGTACATAGCGATCTTAGCTCTGTGTGCCGAGAAGCGTTGTTCCTCAATTTCCTTGATGTGTTATGAAAAAAATTTTCGGCAAATCTCGCTTACAGGCACGTAACTAAGTCGTTCCGAACGAAGGAAACTTGCGTACATAGCGATCTTAGCTCTGTGTGCCGAGAAGCGTTGTTCCTCAATTTCCTTGATGTGTTATGAAAAACTTTCGGCAAATCTCACTTACAGGCACGTAACTAAGTCGTTCCGAACGAAGGAAACTTGCGTACATAGCGATCTTAGCTCTGTGTGCCGAGAAGCGTTGTTCCTCAATTTTCCTTGATGTGTTATGAAAATTTTCGGCAAATCTCGCTTACAGGCACGTAACTAAGTCGTTCCGAACGAAGGAAACTTGCGTACATAGCGATCTTAGCTCTGTGTGCCGAGAAGCGTTGTTCCTCATTTCCTTGATGTGTTATGAAAATTTTCGGCAAATCTCGCTTACAGGCACGTAACTAAGTCGTTCCGAACGAAGGAAAAACTTGCGTACATAGCGATCTTAGCTCTGTGTGCCGAGAAGCGTTGTTCCTCAATTTCCTTGATGTGTTATGAAAATTTTCGGCAAATCTCGCTTACAGGCACGTAACTAAGTCGTTCCGAACGAAGGAAACTTGCGTACATAGCGATCTTAGCTCTGTGTGCCGAGAAGCGTTGTTCCTCAATTTCCTTGATGTGTTATGAAAATTTCGGCAAATCTCGCTTACAGGCACGTAACTAAGTCGTTCCGAACGAAGGAAACTTGCGTACATAGCGATCTTAGCTCTGTGTGCCGAGAAGCGTTGTTCCTCAATTTCCTTGACGTGTTATGAAAATTTTCGGCAAATCTCGCTTACAGGCACGTAACTAAGTCGTTCCGAACGAAGGAAACTTGCGTACATAGCGATCTTAGCTCTGTGTGCCGAGAAACGTTGTATCTGAATTTCCTTGATGTGTAATGAAAATTTTCGGCAAATCTCGCTTACAGGCACGTAACTAAGTCGTTCCGAACGAAAGGAAACTTGCGTACATAGCGATCTTATCTCTGTGTGCCGAGAAGCGTTGTTCCTTTATTTCATTGATGTTTTATGAAAATTTTCGTCAAATCTCGCTTACAGGCACGTAACTAAGTCGTTCCGAACGAAGAAACTTGCGTACATAGCGATCTTAGCTCTGTGTGCCGAGAAGCGTTTTTCCTCTATTTCCTTGATGTGTTATGAAAAAATTTTCGGCAAATCTCACTTACAGGCACGTAACTAAGTCGTTCCGAACGAAGGAAACTTGCGTACATAGCGATCTTAGCTCTGTGTGCCGAGAAGCGTTGTTCCTCAATTTCCTTGATGTGTTATGAAAACTTTTCGGCAAATCTCTCACTTACAGGCACGTAACTAAGTCGTTCCGAACGAAGGAAACTTGCGTACATAGCGATCTTAGCTCTGTGTGCCGAGAAGCGTTGTTCCTCAATTTCCTTGATGTGTTATGAAAATTTTCGGCAAATCTCGCTTTCAGACACGTAACTAAGTCGTTCCGAACGAAGGAAACTTGCGTACATAGCGATATTAGCTCTGTGTGCCGAGAAGCGTTGTTCCTCTATTTCCATGATGTGTTATGAAAATTTTTGGCAAATCTCGCTTACAGGCACGTAACTAAGTCGTTCCGAACGAAGGAAACTTGCGTACATAGCGATCTTAGCTCTGTGTGCCGAGAATCGTTGTTCCTCTATTTCCTTGATGTGTTATGAAAACTTTTCGGTATATCTCACTTACAGGTACGTAACTAAGTCGTTCCGAACGAAGGAAACTTGCGTACATAGCGATCTTATCTCTGTGTGCCCAGAAGCGTTGTTCCTCAATTTCCTTGATGTGTTATGAAAATTT
>CAJQTV010000813.1:0-39403 GCA_907163055.1 Formica aquilonia x Formica polyctena | reverse complement strand
CGAATCATGCTTTTTTGAAATAGTATTTTTAAGAAAATATTAATTTACGTCATTATATAATTATTGCTGCGTATTTCAAAATAATTTCAATAATTATATCGTCACTTAAATGTAGCAAGCATTAAGAACATAAGATTTTTGTAAGATAAACTTGTAAGATGCAAAACTGATGTGTTGCGCAATCAGGATATGAATTACAATTAATCTTGAATATAGCATAGCTAAAGCGATACGTAGTACATAGCGAGCGAGTGATTAGAAAGAGACAGAGCATATGATCGAGAGAAAAAAGATACTGCAATAATGTTAGTGCGTACATGTATATTACTCTCACACACATGAAAAAAACGAAGATAGTACGACTATGTCTGTCTTTGTCCTGTACGATTGCAGCTCTGTCTATCGCGACATTGCGGAACTAATCTACTGCTCTGTTTTACTCTTTTGCCTCAATCTCGCACGCACACATATGCATGAAAGCATTTCGAGTGAATATCTTTTTTACTAGACTAATAAACTTATTTCTAAGAGTTCACTAATATTCCTTCATGTTATCCCGAGGCGGGGAGCTATATCTTGTGCACGAACAAACTGCAGAACTTTTATATTAAATAAATATTGTTACGACTTGACGCAAGAAGTCGATAACAACACTGTAATTGTTTAACTTTTCTTTGATTTGTTATATGAAATATAGCACCCCGCCTTCGTTATTATCAATACTTTAACTGTGGAAAAGGATTTATCAATCTGTGTAGCCAAAAAAAAGATTTTCACTTGAAACGACTTTCGCGTTTTGTCGGTAATTTTGGATCCCCTTAAAGATATCAAACTATTATCTTTTATTTAGTAATTTTTATCTGCAATTTTTAATGTTAAAAATAAAAAAAATCAAACTAATGCTAATCTTTTGTTATAAATTTATTTTGCAAAAAAGATATATTTTCCAAATATGTCCAAATATTATAATGTTTCAGGATAGATTAGGACTTTTTGACTTCTGTTCATATAATACACATTTGCAAAAATATGAGACCTAGTATCGGTTAAGACAACGCGCGATATATCCTATGAGGATATGCCACGTCATATTATTATTATTGTTAGTTTATCTCAGCAGCTTTTGCAGACTTATCTGCGGATTAGTACCGATTAGTGTGGAATAAAGGAAAGTTATGGGTAGCAAAGCATTACCGTACTTCGTGTCAGGAACTGTCATTAAGGGCTTCGGGAGAGGTTCCAAAGCGCTCGGCATTCCGACAGGTATCCTTTCTTCAGGACGAGAGTGCATCGATTATCGTTAAAATGCGTGATCGCAATCAAAACGATTTGACCCTCAAAGGAAAAAAAAAATGCTGCGCGAGTATTAATCGTGTTATACCGATGCTAAATAACAAGACTAACATGACAAATATAATGACATGTAGTAATTCATCTCTCTCTCTGCTGTTAGAAAATCGGAGTCGAACAATTTTCACAGGCACATTTTCAATTTTGCTTCTTTATTTATATTGCAACTAATGTTCGCGTTATATATATACAGTATTGTCCGAAATAGGCCTTGCTACAGGTTAGGATTTTTCACAACAAGTCATGCCTATATGTATTTATATAATTTTTGAATCAATAGATCTATCTCCCTTAATTGCACTTTCTGCACTTTGTGCCTTCTTCAAGGTTTTGAAAAATATATATTTTATTCGAAAAACCATTTTTTTGTGCATTTTTAGAATTTTTAATTGAACATTAATAGCAATTAATCTCTTATTTTATATTTTTTAGATTAAATGGTTAAAAAATCAGAAGATATTTAAATATATGTATATCACTCCATCTATCTTATATCAATGGCGCCGTGTTTAATTGAGATATTGCTATTGCTGTTCACAATTAAAATTTATATTTGGAACTTAAAATGTATAAAAAAAATTAATAAGTTTTCCTTTTTTTCATAACTACATCAGCTAATTTCCCAGAATCTGTGGTCAACGCTTTGCCGAAAGATTTAGATACTGGCGTTTATTATGGCTGGGCTTCCTTGCGTGGACAAGTTTATAAAATGGTCACCAGCATAGGCTGGAATCCATATTACAAGAATGAGAAGAAGTCAATGGTACGAGAAATAATATTTAAAAAAATTGGAATTCTCATTGATTAAAATTCCAAAATTATATGTTTAATTACGAAATTATATTATTTAATTCTTACTGTTATCATAATTTAAAAATATATTTTGTTTGCAGGAAGTTCATCTGCTACATAAATTCCACAATGACTTTTATGGCGAAGAGATCAAAGTGATAATTACTGGATATCTACGACCAGAAAAAGATTTCTCTTCTCTAGGTAAAATATAGTAGTGATATAAAATATGTAAATAAATTACCATTCTTGCATAATTTATGATAATTACTGCATGTGTGTGATTTTATTTTATTTATTCTTTCAGAGGAACTTATCAAAGAGATAAAGAATGATATTGCGATAGCAGAACAGAAATTAGAAGAGCCTGTTGTAAATAAACTGAAAAATCATAATTTTTTAATAACTAATAAAACAAATGATTAATAAATGAAAAATGTCATTCTTCATCTGATAAATAAATTTAATTATTATTTTTCTTTCCATGTTTATCACAGAATATCTATATATAAATTTGTCTTTTATTTACAATCATTTAGAAATTGATCTAAGCTTATGCGAATGTACAAAAAATATAAAGACAATACTACTTAAATTAAATTAAAATAGAATCTCAATCAACGGTCGTCGAATCTTTCGAAGGAGGTGGAGGAGGTGGTAAAGATGGCCAAGGTGCATTCGTATGCGGTCGCACAGAAATCGGATAAGACATATCTATGTATGAAAATGATGCGTTGGGAAGTTGAGGATAGTTCATCGGTAAGGAAGGAGGGAACATAGGATTAAATCTCGGAGGAGCACCGAACGGAATTCTAGAATATTGGGGTTGCATGTTATTGCATTGAGAATTCGGTGTAGCACCTTGAAAATATTGTTTCCCATCACCAGAGTTATTCGAATTGTAATTGCCATATTGCGGCAAACCTGACTCATTAAACGGTGGCCTGTACTCCGCGTTTGGTCTGTTGAACATAGGATGCATATTTCTTGGAACAGGCGGCCAATGCATGTTATTTTGACATTGATATTGCATCCAAGAATCGTTATAGGAATATGGTCCATACTGTGATAGATTAAAATGACTGTTATTTCTCAATGGCTGTTGCCCCTTAGCCTGGTTTTTCTGAAATTTAGCATTTCTGTTCCATGGATGATTTGATTGCCATTCAGCTGTTGGCTTATCTTGAGTAAAACCTGAAGAACGATTTATAATAATTATTCAGTCATTTAATTGTATCAACCAGCTTGAGAAATACTCACTCGATATACGTTGTCGTTTCCGTGATGTGCTGCCATCAGAACTGTCTTTGTTATTTTTCTGCTTCAGCATCTCGTAGTAAGCTCGCTCTTCCTCGTCATCCGAAAATGCCGGCTCGTCATCGACCACCGCGTCATAACTTTTCATTCTGCAGGAGATTGTTCATTGAGTATGTCATAATCATGCATAACGTGTATCATATTTATCAGAATACTGACTTGTGTAATTCATGTAGAAAGATGAGTGACGTGTATTGTGTATTTGGACAATAATAAACTGACATGCCCACTTTAATATTGCTTTCCTGTATGTGTTCAGGGCTATTGAAGCGAATGCAGTAGTTTGGTTCGCTTACAGGGCCAAACACATCTAATATTTTGCCGAGCGCTCTTTCTCCTTTCTCTACAAATAAAACTGTATCGATGTGGAGTGTAGGCTTACCGGAAATCGGTTTTACAATTACCAATTGTTCCACTACCTTGTCAACCTGGATTGTTCAGTGACATAAAAATATAAATTTTAAACGTGTAGAAATTATCATTGCTTTTACGATATTAACTTATTTTACAAGTTTCTACATTTGTGTATGTTTAGTTTTATAAAATTATGTTTGTATGTATATTGATTACCTCGCCCAGAGGATCACACAAGACTTCAGGAACACTGATCTTTAAATCTTCTATTGGTGGAAGATCATTAAATTCGTTTTCTATTTGTTTTTTCTTCTTTATTATGCTAGTTTTATTTCCTTTCTTCTTTCTGAAAATATATATCATGTGTTTATCATTTCTATTTATTAAAAAAAAATATTATATGTATATGTCATAATTTTATTCTTATAGAAATGTAATAGTACTTGTTAATATTGGTACTAGTGATATCATCTGAATCACTGTCACTGTTGCTACTGTCGTTATTAGTGCTACTGCTACTACTGCTATCGCAACTGCTACTAGAGTCGTCTTCGCTGTCAGTTTCTTCACAAGAAGATAATACATTTTCTTCAATTGTACGGTATTGCTGCAAGGTCTGTTTTTTTTCGATTTCTTTTTTTTCATTTTCTTTGTTGGCAATTGGCGTAGTGTTTTGATTTTCAATTTTGTTAGTATCTGCTTCTATCTCCTCCACATCCGAATTAGAATTATATTCCAAAGCAATTTCTTCAATTGTATGGTACTGTTGCAAGGTCTGTTTCTTTTCGATTTCTTTCTTCTCATTTTCTTTGTTGGCAATTGGCGTACTGTTTTGATTTTCAGTTTTGTTAGTATCTGCTTGTATCTTCTCCATATCCGAATTAGAATTATATTCCCAATCAATTTCTTCAATAGTATGGTACTGTTGCAAGGTCTGTTTCTTTTCATTTTCTTTGTTGGCAATTGGCGTACTGTTTTGATTTTCAGTTTTGTTAGTATCTGCTTCTATCTCCTCCACATCCGAATTAGAATTATATTCCAAAGCAATAACGCTAAGAGAAGATATTTTACCATTTTCTGTCAAACAAATGCAAAATATAATTTTATTGCGATTTTTCAAATTAGATCAAAACTTGTTAAGACTGCTTATGATACACGTTTCTAGATACGGTTTCTAGTATCGATTAACACAATATACGATATATTTTATCAAAGAATCATATTAATTATGGTTAATTATCACAATAGTTCTTTCCGACTTATTTACAGAATAATACTGATTAACGTGGAATAAATTGAAATTTTGAATAGCAAATCATTACCGTATTTCGCATCAGGAATTGTTATCAAAGGCTCTAATAACGGCTCCAAAATATTCGACATTTCGACTGGAGTTTTTTCTTCAAAACATTGACTATCGTTGAAATCCATCTCGCAATCTTCTTTAAGATTTGACCAACACACAACACCTACTACTACCTATTATCACATATCGGCATGTTTTATATGCCATGTGCCATGTGGATTTCAATATGGGTGCGTTCAGGAGACAACCGTTGAGTAGCAATCGAACATGATTGGTTCTTACTTCTAGAGCCAACAAATCAACGTCGAGTGTTGACAAGACGATGCTCAACAGTTGTGTCTCCTGAACGCGCCCAATCAAAACTAATCTAAAAGTGCTTTTACATGGTAGCGTCGAACGTTAAGCGTCTGCGCAGAATATTATTGCCCAAAATTCCATTTATTTTATTTATTTCACTATACAATTATTATTAATCAAAATATGTTATAGAACGAGCAGTATAAATTAGAATAAACTACTGACAGTATAAATTAGAATAATTAAAAAAAAAAACGCAGCAAAAGATTCTGGATGGCTGAAGTATTCGAACAGAATACACAGAAGTATAAACTCTATTTTGAAAAAGTGGAAGGTAATTTTAGCCATTTAACGCGTCAGCGGATTTCAGCTTTATCGCCATATGTGCTCGGATCAGCGATTAGCTCCGATTCGGATAGGAGTAAATTAAAATTGATTATGATAAAAGATGCTTTCGGAAATCCTACTCTAAGATAAAGTAATATTTAATTAATTACTACTCTATGGGTAAGATTTCCAAATGCAGCTAAGAAATAGGGAGTAATATTATATTTGTTCGCGGGTTATTCCGCATGAAATAAACTGCAATAATAAGTAGACGCTTGAAGAAAAGATGAGAGAAAGTAGATAATTAATTTAGAGGTACTTCAGAATTTTTTTTAAGGAACTATATTTTGATATTTTAAAGTAAAAATTTTTGTTAACATATGATATTTTCTTTATTGCAATTATGTACTTACGAACTTGGCAGTTGAATGTAAATTGGTTTATTGCAAATCACCAAAGTTAAAAACATTAGCTTCTTCAAAAGCTATTTGTCGATATATCGCCTTAATAAAAAATAAAATGTTCTATATATATTAGTCAGCATGACACAGCTTCTGCATAGATAATATCAAAATTTTTTTCATAACATATATATAACACAATATTTATTTTTTCTTAAGGCCTCATGTACTCTGCTATATAACATTTGTAGTGATAACTATATTTTTTTGTTCGGCTATTCTTTTGTTACTATATTTACAATTGTATGTATAATTGATTTGCCTTGTTGATGGTTTAAAAGATTCAATAGAGGATCTTGCATCTTTTGTTCTAGTAATTTTGCCAATTCTATTCTCATTCTTTGCAAAAGTAGCCCCACCTGAAAATATATTATAACAAAGTAATGCATATTAAAAATGAACACTTTATTTTCTCACCACAATTATTGTAATCTTACGTTGTGTGATTCTATCGCGAACATAATCCAACCATCGTCCAGAGAAAGCATATATCTTCCATTATGCATTTCCGTGCGTAATTCATAACTAGAGAATAATATTAAAGATAAAATTGGGATCATGGACACTTCGTTAATGAAAACTTTGCTAGTTTTGATCTTCTCCTGGAATACTAAGTACGGACTTGTGAAATGTCCAATGTGAAAATTCACAGACGATGGATGAATGTTGACAAAATCGTCGTGTCTCGTTCTGAACTTCAACTCGTTTGCTTTGGGTGACATTGGTATCATGCCAGTAGATTGCGCTTGGAATGACTTTCCAGGTGTAAAAACTTTTACGATGTTAGGATATAATGCCGCGCAGAGAAGACCTTGCAATAGCTTGCAATTGTCATTGTTGACATTTAATTCGACTCCAGTGATCTCTAAGATATTGTCAATCTTGGGTCGTCTCTTGGGTAAATCGATAGGCGCGAAACCGATCGATACTAACAACTCCAAAAATTGAAACTTTATATCCGCTAAAGTATGCAATGTATTTACGGATAAATAGTTTTTAAAGGCGAATACTCGGCCAGCATAAGCACTGCGCGAACACGCGGCTAACCATTTCTGCAAAAGAACAAAAGTTATGCAAATAATGTGTCTTTTAAGCAGAATTATATTAGATTAATTAGAAATAATTTTGTCTAATGTCTACCTTATAAGCGTTGAGGACGGTTAATTGATCCGACTCAGCTGTGTAAAATGTCTTCTTGGGCTGAACCTTATTTATCATATCCATTGGTACGTTAAATGGACTCTTGTGCGACAAACACGCGGCGATAGTAAGCGCGGAATCCAAGCAGCAAAAAATCGCGCCGTACAGTATCAATTTACCGATTCGTACATTTACAGGTAGTTTGGCTAAATGATGACCAAGCGGTGTTAATACACGTTCCGAGTTAAAGGCGCCGACATCCTGCAAACGTATTATCGCGCTCGTAATATTGTCGATCGTCGGTGGTTCTATCACTTTCCCTATTGGCAAAAATTTAAGAAGATTATTACTTCTGTGATAAACAACGGCGAATATATAGATACAGAGTAAATAAAAACACGGAAAGAGATTTTCTTACCCAATATCTCATATAGATCCACTTTTTTTCCTTTGTGCATAAGCTGAATATGTAGAAGTAGTGGTTCCAGAGGAACTCTTAGTATTTCTGGTATCGGTTGTGCAGTAAAATGATATTTAAATCTACAAAAATAAATATATGCACGTTATTATGTGTGTATAATGCATTTATATCAGGTTCAAAAAGACAAGAATGCTAAAATACACACCTATGCGAGGTATACAGATGGATGCACACTCCAGGCATTACTCGACCAGAACGACCCATTCTTTGCACAGCGTTCGCTCGCGATATCCAGCAGGTCTCTAAACTTTCCATATTCTGATTCGAATTGAATCTCATTTCCTTGATCTTTCCCGAATCAATTACGAATACGCAATCGTCTATAGTTATAGACGTCTCAGCCAGATTCGTGCTAAGTACGATTTTACGGACATCTTTTCCGGTTTTCTTAAATACAAGATTTTGCTCCTCATTAGAAAGACTCGAATGTAGAGGTACGATAAGAAATCCTTTATTGTTTGGCGAGAAATTATTATTATTATGTAATCGATCTTTCAATGCAAGAATATCATTCATACCTGGTAGAAATACCTAAAAATATTGTACAAAAAAATATAATATTATTACTATGCATCAGAAATAAGCAGACATGAATTGCAAATAAAAATGCTTACTAAGATAGAACCCGTTTTGGGATAGTCATGTTCTCCGAAAACAATCCATTCTAAAGTCTTTTCTATTAACTCAAAATTAATCCTTTCCTGATTCATAATGTATAAATTTTTATATGTCTGCTTGGAATAGCCACGATATCTACTGACGAGTTGCATCAATGTCAAATTTTCGTCCTTAATAGATTCTTTGGGTGTATTAGCGTATTCGCCGATTTTCGAATCAGCCATTTCCAGATCAGTTTGAAACTGATCCCAATCACACTTGAGCTTACGAGTGAACTGAGTATTTTCTTCGAGAACATATCCTGTTCTTTCGAGCGCGTCTTCGAGAAAGATCTGCTCGACTGAAAAAGTCTTTCCCGGGATATTTAAAATTGGTGCTTTTCCAAAGTATGAAGAGAATGTGTCGGCTTTAAGTGTTGCGCTCATCAGTATTATTTTCAAAGACGGCCTTTTCGGTAATAATTCCTTTAAAAGCATCAGTAAGAAATCGCTGGAGAAAAGAATAATATATAAGTAAAAATCAAAAAGAGAGTAAGAAAGAGAAAAATATAAAGCATTTTACCTATCGGCGCTTCTCTCATGCACTTCGTCGACTATAACGTGAGTCACATCCGATAACTCAAGATTCCCCGATAACTTCTGCAATAGTATTCCCATGGTGCAAAATGTTAGTCGTGTTTTACTAGACATTTTACTCTCCAAACGTATCTGATATCCAATGGTATTTCCTATAGATTCATCTCTCTCAGCTGCTACTCGTTCTGCAACCCCTATGGCACTTATTCTTCGTGGTTGAGTGCATATTATATTAATGTGAGGTTTATCCTTCGACTGTGATCTATTAATAATCCACTCATCTATAATAAACTGTGGTACCTGTAACATTTTAATTGAAATTTTTGGTTTCGTTTTTTTATTTTAATATGTACATATTTAATGAGAGAACACTGTAATGTACCTGAGTGCTTTTGCCACATCCAGTTTCCCCAGAGATGATAACAACTTGATTTTCGTGTATAGTTTCCAAAATTTCATTTGTCTTGGACCATGCCGGCAATTTTTTTCGTGCCTCCTGCATTCTCATATAATTGGGATTTTTTTGTTTATCCATAAATTTTTTTTCTATCAAATCATCTTCCCCACTAATCTGTTCCCAAGAGATATTATCTCTGTTTTTTTTACTGGTGCTACCAAGTTTGTAATGACTAGGGAGTTCTTCTTCTTTTTCTTGTTCCTTTGGGCACAATGCCTCATACTGATGCAAAAATTGTTCCTTATCTTTTTCCAAATAAGTTTTCATATCATATTCATCTTCTAATAGTGAAATTATAGAAAATATCGACGGGATACCGTCAAGAGATAAAAGTAAAGCTTCATTGTACAATCTTCTTGCTATTCTGAGGCATTTCATACGTGGAAATATTTCGTTGTTCTTATAAAAGTAAAAATATGGTGGTTCATATGGATATTTAGATCCTATAATTGGAATAAAAAAATTGTAATTCTCTATAATTTTATTAATCGATGTCGTACGTTAATTAATTCTCCAACATTATGATTAACTACATAATTAATATGTAATTCAATTAATATATTTGTGTGTAGTACCTTCGGGGAATCTTATCTCTAGCGTGAAATAAGGATCTTCTACAATTGGCACATTGGATACTTTCTGTGGTAATTGGTGTAGAAATCTGCATTTGTCTTTAAATGTGCATTTATTATGAATGAAAAATTGACATACTTTTTTATCTTGCTTTTTTACTTCTTGTGTAATTTTTTTATTATTTGTTAAATAATCTAACTTTAATTGTACTATCCAAATGCTATTTTTTATTTTTTCACTAAACGCATCACCATAAATCGATTCGAGTGCCTCCTTTTCTTCCCGTTGTCTTTCCAATAATTCAGCAGCATCCGGGATTTCAGAGTTTTTATTTTTTTGAATATTTTCAATTCCATAGTATTTGCGAAATAACAGTTCTAAAGATTTTCCCAAATTGTTTTTCGTATACGTTAAAGCTTGTATACAGTGTGAAAGATGGAAACTATAAATAAGAAATATATCCTTTATATTATACAAAGAGATGGACAATAATATTATTATTTTATTGTTATATATTATTATTATTTTTGAAACACACAGTACCCATAGCTTTCTAATTTAGATGTAGCAAATTGCTGTGTTATTTGGTCCTGGGTCTTCGGTGTGGTATCTTTAGAAGAGTAATCTACTATTCCTTTGACAACTAAATTACCTCGTTCCATCCAGTACTGTTTGTCTAAATTTGATGTTTTTTCTTCAAGCTCCGCAGTGTCAATAAGTTTAAAATCCTGCAAAGAATTAAGGAATTATATCTATTAAGGAATAACAAAACAGCATTTGTTTAATAAATAGAAATACATATTTACATTTCCGTAAATATGTAGAAGACTGTCGTAGAGCTGTTGCTCAGATTCTTCGGATATTTGCAGTGTTTGCATTTCCACCTTGAGCTTCCTAGGTACTGAGGAGCTTGTAGACATGACATCTTTCTCCTTATAGCTTTTTGCAGACACATTTCTGTCATGTGTACGTGACAGAATGTAATTGTATCATGTAAACATATTGAAACAAATTTAATACTTTTATGATAATTAATATTTCTTTGATAAAAATACAGGAAGAATATTTATATATTTATTTATTTTACTTACGTATTCGGTTTGGACGTGCTTTGTGCTTCTAATACATCATCTTTCATTAATTGCTGACTACGATAATCCATATTGTTAGATAAATAGTTGTCTATTATATATTTATTATTTTTCTTTTAGAAGGATGTTTGGGATATACGTAACATAATACGTGATGTAACGTTGAGTCTATTAATCAACTACTAATCAACTTCACGCGATTAACAACAACTAATGTGAGATAATGACTAAACACTGAACGTGATTACCAAATGTTACCAAACTGTATTGAATACTGAGGCTTGATTGAGGATTGAGGGTTTGAGGTTGAGGCCGCGTTCCAATATTCAATCAAGAAGCGCTTCGAAACTTTTAGAGCGTCAAACGGAACGCATGTGTCAGCATGTCAGCTGTGATTGAGAGAGAGAGAGAGAGAGAGAAAGCGTTCAGATCACTGAGTATTGAATGTCGCATGAGTTTTAATTCAGTGTTTATTTTCGAGAAAAGAAATAACTAAAAAAAGCGTTATCCGTATTATCAGTGCACAGGATATCTTTGATAAGAGGTAAGGAGGCTGGAATCAGATCCGATCGAATGTTTTTGCGCTTTTACTTGGTCAACCAAGAGTACACAATGTTACTTTTAAACGATTTTAGGTTATGTTAGAGATACAATTCTTGAAAAAAAAAAAAAAGATATTGATAACTTTTTTATATTATATCTTAAATTATGTTTCGATCCAGTGTATTTATTAGGTATTGATTCGTTTTAACCAGCAGAAATCGATGGCGTCTTCGTGTATGATACTGCGACGTGGTATCGCGACTTCCTGCATTTGTCATGGGAAGCGAAATTTTCGAAAATTCTTACTATACAATAAACGTGGCAGTCGTAACTTCAAAGAGCAACAGGCGAAAAATCCAGATCCTGATATACCAATAGATAGTGAGTTATTGATTTTAATATGTTATTATATTTGGAGCATTAGATTAATTTCATGAATAACCCTTTCTCACTAGAAATTGTTTCATAAATAAATACAAGCACGAATAAGATATTTAACTCCGCATGTAAAATATGTTCTTTATATATAACAAAATAGATTGCAAAAAGACTGAATAATTTGGAAGGAAATTGGTTGCGTTATATCTTTGCGATTTTTCAATACTTATATAAATATATAATACAAATTAGGGATATTATATACATAACATGATAAAATCAATACATACTAATTACTATAATAAATATTATAGAGAGAGGTGTAAAAGATACTGGATACAAAGTAGATGGTAAATTTGTTCATGTGCCAGAGATGGTTCCGGAATTAATTGTTCCTTCATTAGAAGGGTTCACTTTAAAACCATATGTGTCATACAGAGTGGAAAACTTTACGGAACCCGAATTTACTGCACAAGATTTGTTCGACGCGGTATATTCTAATAAAATAAAGGAAGACTTTGCAAATAATCAGTTGGCTGAGAATGGAGAGCCATTGAATCCTAGCGATTATGAAAAGCTTACGCAGCAACAAGCTAAGGACAATGCCAGCAAAACAGGTTGTGACATTTTTGACGCAGGAAAAAAATTGTAAAAGTTTTTACTTTTTAGTATCTATGATTCTCTAATATTTAAATGTGTATATTTTTCTCTCTTCTATGTCGAAATAAAAATCTTAAACATGTTCCAGAACTACATTAATATGAATTTCAGTCTGTATATGTTTTATTTATAACTCGCATGTATACATACGTTCACAATTTTGCAATTTTTACAAAAAGTAACTACTTACTATCATATATGACTGTTAAAAGTGATATTATGTACGCACTTTGCTAAGAGCATGAAGAACAGAATTTGTTATATTGTATACATTATAAGCGACTTATCTCCCAGATCAATTTTTTGTTTTTATGACAACTTTTTTATATGGCAGTCAGTGCTTGATAGCAAATAATTACTTCCATTATAATCCTTAAACATATTACATTGTTCTAAAACAATAGCTTATACATTATAAAACGATAGTATATATCACATATATAATTGTCGCAAAAACTTCCGCGAGAGTCGTGTAATTGAATTTGCGCAATGTTCCAATGGACAAGTGAAATTAATTTATTGCTATTATAAAACACAACGTTTGCGTTGTACCGGGCTTTCGTCTTATGTAATCGAAAGGACTTGTACAAGTCCAAAAAACAATGACAAGTATGACAATTCAATAATGCCAAAATTGATTTTCAATTCCTGAGATTCATAGATATCTTGCGTCAATGAATCCGTTTGCGGATAATGGATTTGTGATTAGGCTAACTTAACAGTTATGTTTCATTTATTAAATGGCTTTTGAGCGAAGTTTGATTGTTTCCTGTCAGGTAAAAAATGGCGAAAAATTCGAATAGTAAAGTCGTTGTCAGTTGTGCGCGGCCGGTATTGCTTACTACTGACTAGATTATTAGATTCTATTAATATATGTATGTGTATATATTGTTTTTTTTTTTAAGTGCTGTATTCATATCAAACGTACAAACGGTCTCGTAATCATTATTGTTTCTCTTCAACATCTTCTAATAATTATAATCATGCAAAAAGCTCATAAAACAGAGCTATTGAAATGGAAAATATCCTGTTTAGAAGAAATAATATTTAGACAGTGTACGGGTGAATGTTTATGAAAGACATTTGTATAAAAGTAGTGCAGCTGTTAATGCAATATGGCTATAAATATTTCTAGAAAGAGATAACGTATATAAAATTATTAGTTAACTTATGTTTATGTAGGAAATATATCGATCACATAAATCATTTATTCAAACATCTTTTTCAGAATGCAGCACTTCTATGTGATACACGTTAGTTATTATTGTTTACTGCTAATATTATTGTTTTCTGTTATTATTTTCTATCACCTATAATCACCATTATGAAGAGTGGAAGAGAAAAACGTCTCTAATTTTGTACAGTGGAACGCTTATTGAGAAAACATAACGTTCTGATCTTTTAATCCACGCGTCTTATTTCCACTCTTCGATTAAATCAATGGAAAAGCGAAAGTGGCATAGTACTTGTTTTGCTTTGCTATGAAAAAAGAATTTTAATTCTATCTCATTGTCAGTATGTTGTTGACATTGTCTTGTCTTTTGTGTGTCGTCGATATTTTGTTTTTTTTATACCTTACACTACAACATATTTATAATATCTCGTCGACGACTTGAGCATTCATATATTTCTCTCGCTTATTGGCAGTACAGAATATCCTCTAAGGACTTATATTGCGTAATTGGTATATATTGTTCTCTGTTATTTATTTTGTACACATGAACGATTGCAGAAAAGAATAGGTTCTAAGCTTTGTAAATCTATCCGCAAACTTGTTAATTAAAAAGTAGTTTTTTGTAGTTTTTCTCTCTTTTTTTTTCTCTTTCTCGCATTATATTCTCAATAGCGGATGTTATAAGACAAGTCATATGCCACTTGCTCTTCAACTGAACTTGGTGTTTCGCTTTAATTATCAGTCTATGATATAATTGGATATTTGACTGATAAAATCAGTCATTTTAATAAGGCAGGTACACGTGTTACTGTATGACAAAGATTACTCTGCATGAAAAACTTTTCTTTTTTCTTTTTAATGCCATATATACGTATTCTCCATATATTTATCCATGCAGAGAGACATATAGTACAGTAGCGATAACTTTGTAAAACAGCATTGTAGCAAACAACTTATATATGAAACATTTTATACAATTTTTAGTGCTTTAGCCAAATCTTCTTCGCATCGACGTTTATTCGGACCAATAAAAGCACACAAGTGTAAATCTTTGGCATTCAGTAACATGTACCGTACATCTAATCGGAGATCTTGAGTATGTAAAGAAATACAATTATTACAGACGAGAGACTGAACGTTTTACTAAATTCTTCATATAATATACATCTTAACATTTCTCTCTATCCAATGCAAAATGATATGCAGCTATGTTAATGAAAGTCAACGTGGAAAGACTAGGGAATACTGCTAAAGGAGGGAATACTGCTGAGAGCAATAGTTTATGTAATTCAACCGGCTTTTCATACGCAAGATCTCAAGATAATTACTAACAACGATAGAGCGGAGGCTTATTCCATTGGATCCCCTACATTTTCGAAGATGGTTGAATGTGGATTGCTTGTAGTGGGCCATAAGAAACCACCTACACTGCCCGGTGGTAAGTAAGACGCGCCTCCGCTAAGGCCCACCTAATATATTTTATATATTACATCAGTTATTTAATATTTCTGTGGCATGGTGTACACACACAATTCAGTTCTTTTTTATATCTTTATATCTATATACACATGAGGACATAAAATGTGCTAAGCAAAATAATATGGAAGCGTTGTGGGATACAGACACACTCTAATTTTATATAATGAGATATTTTATATAGAATATAAGAGTGTGTACAAAAACACGTAATTGCTTAATTACATTGATACGACAAATATGGAAATACAAAAATCTAAATTTTTATTCTAATAATATGTGTAGCACTTGAGGGATATTTATTTGTTGCATGTAAAAATTGAATCAATCGTACGATTATACAATAATAATTTTTGTACAATTAGAAATTTATTAAATATCTTCTTTTGGCTTGCAGTGTGCGTTTACATTTAAATTACTAACTACACATAGTAATTTTATATCAAGGATTGGTTTTCATGCAGTATAAGGCAAACTAGAATAAAAGATAACTGCCAAATTAAAGAAAAATAATCATTTATTTGCATTTAACATAAATAATTGTGCTAATAAATCGCAGGTACTAAATAACATTTTTTATATAGGCACTAAATAACATTATGTACATTGGTTCATTATTGTAAATGTGTGCAAAGCATTTACAATAATGTCAAGACACTCTCAATAAAAATCTTATCTTCTACATTGAGTGAACTATGTACAAGGATTTTTCAGTTTTTCATATTACGTATTGATTAATTTTATTTCCGCCAAATAGAAAATGTCGAAATCACAGTCCAATTGCAAAAAATTTCACCAACGGCTATACATGTCGTTTCAATCATTTGTCTCATATATTCTCTCTATCCTTACACTGTAACTTCTTTATGAATTTACCTGTTGGCTCCATATTAGCGACCTCTCCGCCAACTGGCAGTCCGCTGCTAATCGGGACGGTAGACTCTTCCATCTTTCCTCGTCCCGTTTCCTGTTTCTATCGAAGTTTCTGTCAACATGTCCTTGAGAGAGAGGCGGCAAGATTTGCGTTCGTTGCGCCAGTTTGTAGCTGTCTTGTCTCGGTACGTGATCGGCGCGTCTGCTGGTGCCGCTTCCGGTTGAAACTGGAATCGGAGTCGGACTACCACCGCCTCTGTGCCGATGATATAAGTTACGCTTTTGCTGCAACATACGCTGCTGCACTAAAAGCTGCAGCTGCGTGCCCGAATCGCCGCGCATCTTAAATTGCTGCTGATTATCGGGTGGTGTGGACGGTGGCCTAAGATGGACTAGATCTAAATGACCTCGAGCTTTTCCTGAATCTGAAAACGATTAGTTATCGCTGTGTTACTGTACAGGTCACCGCAGAGTCCTCGGGAAATTATTAAGAAGCAAACGCGATGCACACCTTGAATACTTCTCTGCTTGGACGGCCTGTCGCCGACACTCTGCTGACAGAACAGTAATCTAGGTCCACCGTCGGATGCTCTTCGTCCCTGAGAGACCCGGGATATTCTACCAGTGATGGGAGATGGACTCTTGGGTGGCGGTGGCGTGCAAGACGGTAGACTGCTCGTAAAACAATTCGTCCCCGTGTAATCTGGCGGGCAGCCAGAATCGAAGCTGGACTCGAAGAGTTCCGACGACGAGCTACCGCTGCCGCCCGCCATAAACAGGGTCCTTCGACTGGGTGGATCAATAGGATCCATAAGCGGGTTATCAAAATGATGTTGATAGTCACTTAATCTTCGATTGACTATCTGGCTGTCAATTCGTTGACTGATATCGTGATCTAGGCCTAATCGGTGTTCTTCGAGTTTGATCTGTGCTTCGCGCAGCTCGTCGCCGCTCGGACCTTCCTCCAAATCGCCTTCCGCGCTACAACAACCTTCATCGGTTGAGGAACTCGTCGAACTAAATCTTTTACTCCCTCTACCGGTATCTTCTCTTCCTCTGAAACAGGAAAGAGATTCGCCTCGTTGGTTGGATTTGAAAGAAGTATTTGTTCTGCCATAGCGGTTTCTTCTGATGGCTGTATGAATGGATTGCCATTCTACGCAGCATTCAAAAAATATTCATTAAGAGCATTTTCCTCATCATTTCATCTATGAACATTAATCTGTCACGACACAATATTTTTTCATATTAAATCATAAAAAATGCCATTATAGAAAAGCTACCGTAGACATATCTTATTTCTTGTCCTGTTATATCACATACAAGTTTTATACTATTAATATATGTTCTGTTTGTTTAACTATTGTACAAGATTTAGAATCAAATAAATTTGCAGGGAATTTTTTTAGATTATGTCAATCTACGCATTATATAATTAATATGAAAAATATATAAGATTATGGTATAAGTATATGTAAAACATATAGTTACAATAATGAATGTGCTTCCATTGATAATAAGTAAAGCAAAGCAAATAAAAATTATGAAATCAAAAATTTAAATAAATCAAATAAATTAAGAAATTTAAGGGTAAAGAAAAATATAAGAAAATGAAATGAGGAGTTACCAAAAATAAAGCGACAGCAATATGTGCTTCCAATCCAACCTGTCTTGACAAAATCTCCAATATGTGCGTCACCCATCAATAAAGTTCAACGTCCCACTAAGCTATCGCTGTAAATAAAAATTGATTAGATTAAGGGGGGCATATATTATTTTCGTGGTACATTTCCGACTGGTAGGATTGGAAGTTACAAGTCTCTCCAACATGAAAAAATTGGTATATTTAAAATAAAATTATTAAAAGAAAATGTATGTGTGATAATGTGCTTAATGAAAAAATGTCTACCTCGATTTAAATTTATCTTCTTTTGTTCTTGCAACAGTAGACCAGCAGGTATTATTAATGGTACTGCTGACGCGATGTTGCTTCAATCTTTCTAGCAGTAAGAAATAGATAGCAGCATGATGATCATAGCTGCTGTTTCGTAAGGACTGTTAAAAGATGACATTTATATTTATACGATATAATTGAAAATATATATTGAAATAATATGTCTCTATGTATATATTCAAAATTCTCTCTTTGATTTTATTAGACAGTGCTGTATCGTTTTTCTCCGAAACCGCGCATATGTTTCAAGAATACGATACGATTAATTTAATTAGAAATAAATAGATCAATGTATTCTTATATAATCTCGCATAAGAGACAATAGAAGTAGGAGAAATGTTTCCTTACCTCCCTAGTACGACTAATGTCTATTCCTAAGCTATGCATTAATCGAAGTATTTGCTCATTTGGTTCCTGAATAGAAGACGATGGCCGTGTTACGATCACCGAACAAATGCTATCCGCCGTTCCCGCCATCCAACGGTGCCTTTTAATTTGTGGAATGGTATATCGTTTGGAAGGTTCCAACACCAACATCTTGCGTATTAGGCTTTCACAATCTTTAATACAAATTTCGACATGCGTAAGCATAACAGAAATATTAAATGTGCAAAATGTATATTTAAATAAGCACCTGTACTCATAAAGTAAGGAATTCTAAATCTGCCGCTTAACACGCGATCTCTCAATGATTGAAGAGTTGATCCGTCAAAAGGCAGTGCACCACATACTAACACATACAACACAACACCCAGACTCTACAAGAATGAGAATATTTATTTCGAATATGTAATCAATGTAAATCTGTATTTTTTTTCTTTTGCCACAATTTCTTTCTCTTACGAAACTCACCCATACGTCAATTTCAGGTCCGGCATAGTGCTTTCCTCGGAAAACTTCGGGAGCAGCGTAAGGTGGGCTACCGCACCATGTGCTCAATCGCTCTCCCGGAGCGAATCTGTTACTGAAGCCAAAATCGGCGATCTTTACGTTCATCTGAGCGTCGAGAAGTAAGTTCTCTGCCTTCAGGTCACGATGCGCTACACCCGTTACGTGGCAGTATTCGACCGCGGAGAGTATCTGGGCAAATGTCGCACGTGCTCTGGGCTCTCCCATTCTTCCGTACCGCGCTATGTAGTCGAATATCTCGCCTTTGCTCGCGTATTCGCACACCTGTAATAACGACGCGTGATATCCTCATCGTTCAAAAAACACAACAGTTGCAGTCGCAACTTCATCATCCTCACCATGTAAATCATGTTCTTTGTTTCCATGACTTGATATAATTTAACGATATGCGGATGCTCCAGCTGCTTCATAATTTCAACCTCTCTATAAACTTTTTCTAGATTAGTAGGATCTAATTGAGTTTTATCGATTATCTTGATAGCCACCTATTAAAAAGAATTACATCTCTTTAGACAATATATCGTCAAATTACTGTTATAATAGAAAACGCATGTACACGTACCTCGGTTTTCGTGATTCGATGTCTAGCCAATTTTACAACGGCAAAGTTGCCTTTGCCGATAGTTCCTTCGATATCGTAAAATCCCACGCGGATTTGCTTTTTACCCTGTGTAGGTCCAGTATCCATATTCACGTCGATTTCTCTTTCAACTCTTGTAAGTTCTAATTAAACTAATTCTTCTTCTCCCAATGCTCTATCACTAATCTGCAAAAATCGGAATACACAGTCTTAAAAGAGGAGTATTTTTTTGGGGAACTTATGTTATTTCTCTGACTCTGATATTTAATATGTTTTCAACAAGTGCAATTTTTTCTTTAATTATTTTAATCGTTAAGATAAAATTATGAAGATAAATAAAATAAACAGCTAACAGTAACAGTAGAGAGAGAGAGAGAAAGTTACAATATTTTTTAAACAGAAGTATGTGTGGAATGATAGAAGTATGTGGGAATGATAGATTGGTCTTGAACTAAATGTCATTTTTTCAAGATATGATATGAAAATAATAATATTTTTCCAATTTTCGATCACACTTTTTTTTATTATCGTTTGAAATGTTAATTTTTGTACATAGCCCCTCATGAGATCCTCTTTTCCTGCTCTACTCTTGTCTACTATATGAAGCTTTTTTTTTTTTTAACATATCGTGCCTATGCAAGCGATTACGCCACGCGCAAGCGCTATTAAAGATTCATAAAGTCCCATTTCGAAAAATCTGACGAACACGATTTTGAAGTCCATAATGATTGCCTTTGTTATCGCGCGTAAAATTTCTTTTATGTGCGTATAAATATTTTTTTGTTTTTTTACCTTGTACCGTATGAGTTGTAAGGTATCTCAAGCGATATCGGCGAACGTCTAACATACGATAATTACTTATCACACATTCGTCACAATGACGTGAGTTTGCGAGGCTGATCCAGCATTGAAGGCGGCGCGCGATATCCCGGAAGGATATCGCACCCAGACACAACAGAAGAACAAACAAGAGAGAGAGAGAGAGAGAGAGAGAGAAAGAGAGAAAGAGGTATAAGGGAGGGAGAGAAAGTGAGAGAGCGACGGACGTTTTCAAGGAGAACACGCGTCAAGGATTCATCGTCGACGGAGTACAAAGGCCCGGCCCGCAACAAGTACAGTAGAAATCCTCGACTGACGTCACAGATCGACAACGACCTCCTACCTATCGAGTCACCGTCAGATCGATCGTCGTCGATACTCCTGGATAGAGAAGAAGAACCCCGCGTCGGACGAGGTCGCCGACAAGCGGGTATACAATCGGACGATCTCACTGATCGTGAGACACGGACGAACCTAATAGCGGTGCGAGAAGCTGACATGAGAGAGGGTGGTGACTCCTCTTCACCCCTTTTCGATTACTTACCCTTCCTGGCTCGAGAATTACCGATCGTCCGCGGGAACGGTGGTCGCCCGGTGAACGCGCTTTACGAAACAATCGGCGACGACGGCGACGAGGTGGACGCGCTCCGGGGATGCGCGGGGAGCCATCGGTGAGCGCCGGACGTCATGACGCGCGAGCGCGCGCGCATCTGTCAAATATCCGGCGGGTCCGTCTACCAGCTCGAAGCTCGAGAACCGAACGGAGCGGATCGGAGCCGTGCTTACGCGAGAGCGAGACTCAACGTAGGGAGTTCCGCACGGCACGGCGGTTCGATACCGACTGACCGACGGCCATGTTACCACCCCCCCGGTGCCGTGCCGCTTCGACGGTGTCGGCGCCCTCGCCGCCCCCTCGTACACCGTCACCCCGGCCATTCTTAGCGAGAACCACCCCTCTCTTCGCTTCCTCTTTCTCTCTCTCTCTCTCTCTCTCTCTATGGTTCCCCTTCCTTCCCCCCTCCCTCCCCCATACTCTGCTCGTCTCCCGCTCTTTCCCGCCTCACCCCCTGCCACCACGTAATCTACGTCGGTGCACCCGACACCCACCACTACCGCGATTACTATCGCTCGCGCCCGCGCGCCGTTATCTTCGACAATTGACGTCACGCACGTACGTGCCCGCGCGCGCGCGGGCATGCTCGTCTCATCGTTAATTGTTTCTCGATGTAATTGTACGGCAAGTATAGCGGCAGCACGTGACCGACCAGTCATTGGGTATGTATGGGTGAGTAATCCCGGATTTGCGCTCGAAAATGACGTTTTGATTTAAAAAGAATTGTCGAGAGTATAAAATGTCATGGTCCTATATAAGGTCTTCTGAAGTGGTTTACGTAAACTGGCGTAAAGAGTAGATTGTATAATATATACATTTACGGCTTTTCTTATGCATAGTCTGCGAATTAATATTGATTTTTTTTTTTTTTTTTTTTTTTTTGTTGAATTGCACGGCACCGCGTATTTTATCTCTTGGAACCGAAATAAACGGATTATGCTTGTGTGAATTATAATCATTAGGATGACGTTCGCGAATTTCTGGATCGTTTACGGTGAAAAATGCATCGCCGAGCGAAAAGACAGACACACTTTCTCGAACGACTAATGAGACGCGATATGTATTCCCGCATACTATTGCTAATCTCGGCTCTTAGTCTCGTCGTTCTGCTCCCGCGAGTGAGCGCGATTTCTCTCGTCTTGTTTATCTCGTCTTTGAAAGAGTTCTCGGACATGATCGATGATTATTGTTCCTATTCTCAGCAATATTGATAATAGAAACTTTTATGTGTGTATAGTGTAGTATAAATTTCACACAGAACTGTCATTGAAATTTAAAAAAGTTCTAAAAGATACTATTATGTATAATCCAATGTTATTATAATTGGCAGACAGACATTATGTGCATATAAACACGATTTGTCAGTTTTCTAAAATAAATGCAAATCTTACCAATTCACGATCATACTCTTTAGCGTAAGAAAGATTATTATTTGCGAATTGATAAAGAAGAAATATTATTGAAATTATATAATTGGATTTTTTGTATTATTTTATGCATAATAGTTCATGAATATAAATGCAATGTATCATTTCTTGTTGTATTATATTTAGATCTGATTATAAATCACGGTCGTATCTTTTATTTATCGTTAGCGAAAAATTTTAATCAAGAAACGATATAATAAATAATATTAAAATTTAATATTATTAATAATTTAAAGTTTTATGATTTTTAAATATTTAATAAAAATAATTTTAGGGGAATTATTTTATATATATATATTTATATATAAATTTTATATATAGATAACAGACTTTATATTTTAAAAATGGTAATTTATAAATATTATTATATATCAAAATTTAATATTATCAATAATTTAAAGTTTTATAATTTTTAAATATATAATAAAAATAATTTTAGAAGAATTATTTAATATATATATATATGTATATATATATTATCATTATCATATTCATCATATTTATTATCAATTTTTTAAGTCGGTCGAGGATTTTGTTATTGAAAGTAAAAACCAAAGATACTGAACCGCTTTTGTACACGTTATAGTCGCATGATAGTCATATCCGTGAATTGATATGTAGCGTAATAAATCCATATTGATGACGCGCGCTGAGAATAACAGTGATTTACGTAGGGGGAGGGGTGAGAGGGGGCGGGAGGGATGGGTTATTATTCCCTCTATTTCTATCGAATAGGGTATTTTGGGTTGGAGGAAACGAGCATGTGATTCGATCAGTGATATGATATTCGTGTTCGTCAGTGCTGGATCGAGTCCGCGTTCGACTGAAATAGAAACTGTAATAATGCGGACATAAGTGTCATTCGTCAGAGCGAAACGGATTACACGTTGCCGCATCATCCTCGCCGATTTTTTCTTTCCACTTTCATACCGCCGATTTCGCCGGCGAGGACGTAACGTTTCGTATATATATATGAAAAGTAAGCGAGCCGAATAAGGTATAGCCGTGCCTAAAGTTTCTCTTCGATCTTCGAACCAGGAACGAATTAATTAGATTCGCAACAAATCGTTGCAAATTTCACGAGAGAGTCGATATTTATATAACTGCAGTTAGAATGCAGATGCATTCTAACGGTTTAGCTTCTTAGAGCAATTTTAGCTTTATTTTCGTATGAATATTTATTGAGACAGAAAATATCGGAAATATTAAATAAGCAAAATATATATAAGAACATACGAATTACATAGGTAAAATATTCGAGGGTTAAAGAGGAAGGAATAATGGAGAATAAATATTTATAGAGAAAATTACGTGCGCATATAGATGCATATAATTCAGTTCCTTTCATCAATCCCTTAATTGCGTTTCGTGGAAGATCAAGATAATTCACAATGATTGCGGCGATGGTTTTCTTTGTTTGGACTAATTGACGTCAACGGACTTTTGCCGATAATATCTCAAGCATCGAGCGAGATTCGCCAGCGCTTGTAAAAGAATATCGTCCAATCTTTAAATATATATATGTATAACATTCTCTCATATAACTTATTATTATTAATGGACGTAGAAATTAATGTCATTCTTCCTCAAAGATGACAGTTAATGTGTTCAGAACAAAAGATCGTATCATGAAGTTTTGTCTGTATATTACTAAAGAACGGCACGTCTCTCGCGTCAAGTGGATGTGACCGTGAATTAATCAGACTTTTAACTCACAAAAAAATAGCTTCATATATACAATCTGTATCCATTATATTCATCTGTCAAAAATACACATTATATAAATATAATATCTGTCAAAAATAAAAATAATGAATTATAAAAATATATATCATATATTATCTCATAAATAAATGTTGAATTATAATATTATAAATATAATTAAAATAGTATATTATATACGCAAAAAATTAAATAATTAAAATATAAATAAATAATTGTCGAAATGTTATTAATATATATATATATATAAATTTTTATAAATATCATATTCAATAACAAATATCTCTAAAAAAAAATATCTATAAAATTTCAAGTAATTAGACATATTTCCTATGAAACTTTATGTGTATTTTAAATAATTTTAGATCTATGTAAATCTCGGAATAAATAATTTTGCTCGACTTCAGTGTTTAACAATGCCAGATAAAGATCCCAATTTTTTTTCGCAACGTTTGCGGCGCGTTTTCGTGATTTTAAGGGAGTATGTTTCGGCATCTATCTTGTCGAATTTGCAGGTGTTCTCTGTTACGAGTCGAATATAATGCGATCGTGCGGAAGAGCCGTTCCGCCGTTTTAACAGCGGATCGCTTAAATTATAGCGAGTGCGGAGGCGGAACGCGAAGCGGCAATCCCGACTGTCTACAAAGCCGGGCAAGATTGCGCACGTGTGTGTACATTGTGTCTGGTTTAAGTATCACTGCGCAATTATTTCTTCGATTGTTAGAAATGTAAGATAATATATGTGTTTAGGTAAAACTTACGTTAAACTACATATAATGAGTCCTCGATATATCTACATCAAATGTACTAGACTATGATGTCAGAAGCAAGATTATTGGCGAAGAAATATATGCAAATAATTCTTGCAATTTACGTTTATTTCTGTCATCACGGCGGTCACTTTGAACGAAGTAAATTCTGGTATTAAATTGATGTCCTTAGCAATTAATGAAATAATTGCGGTTATAAAACGTACGTGGACTGTAGATTGCTTGTAAGTCCCTTTCTACCGATCAGTCAGTTCGATGGAACGGTTCAAAGAAGATTGGAGATAATTGATGACGGTCGCGTGTCTGGCCATGGGTTCAATCGATTCTTCCAGTTTTTCTCTTTTTTTAGAAAATTGACGTCAGACGCACGTTTTCGTCAGGAACGCTTCTAATGCGTCGTCGGTGCTGTAAATTGCTTCGTCCTCTGTATTTTTACGTTCGCGTAAACGAGAATCGCAGCCACGTTTTTTTTTTTTACGAACACGCAATAAAGCTCTATTTCGAGATGACATTTCTCCCAGGTGAGTTTCGTAAAGGTCGGTCACTTGAGAAGTTCCCCTAATTGAATTTTATCGCGCCCCAATTTGCCTTTCTATATTTTGCGAAACAAAACTATTGTATATTTCGAGATATATCTCTCGAAGTTTCGAAAATTCTATTTACTTGCAAATGCTTCGCATAATTTTCGAGAATTCACGTAGAATGTTGACTCTGCTTTTTCAGGAGGCAACCATAAGCCACGCTTTCCATACATTTTCTAAAGCTCTTTCTTTTCGCGCTCGTGAAGTTTCTATAAAATATAATATATAATTTCGACGCGCGAGAGAGTTTTATTTCTTAAAAAATAAAAAAGAAAGTACGTAATCTTCTACGATATATAAGTTATTTCAAATTCTCTTTTATAGGTAGGCACTCGCTTAACACAAGTATAATATAATAATAATTTTTTTTTAAATTGATAATATGGCACTAATTGTATAATTAAGTTTTCAAATGCATTAAATACAGTATACTGTATTTCTTTATTATTCTAATATCTTTTCTCACAATACAAAACATTATTCTGATATAATATAATTTATTCGTAAAATTTTGCTCTCTCTTTCTCTTTCATTTAAAATACATCTTTATATCGCAATATCAAGAAACATTTAGTAATCTCGATATTGCGAGATGTTCAAGAAGCAGTTATTTTAAAAGAAACATGAATTAGGAAAATTAATAATTTTCTTTCCATAGAAATGAAAACATAGTTAAATACGAAAATTATGAAATATTGAATATCTACTGTATTTTATTCTCAACAATTTTTATGACATGAAAAATAATAATAAACAAGAATTTTTCTCATTTTTAAAAAAACTGTCTCAAAAATTTTTTATATGCGATATATATCCCATTTATTCAAATCTCAAAGAATATTCAAGGAGAGTATATAAAGAGAATATTAATCACGTGCCTTATTATGCGTGAAAATTCATCCTTCATGTACTCAACTGACGCATACGCTCTTTCTTGTCGTAGGTCGCATTCAAGACGGTCCTTCCCATCGCGACAGCGAAATTTTCATGGTCGGATGGATCGATAGTACGAGCCAAGGTAAGGGGCCAGGAGAAGGAGAGAGCGACTTCCTTGTCGGTTGACTATCGTCATGAAAAAATGACATTTCCAATGAGTAAGTCAGATTGTCGTGATAAGAAAATGACATTTCCAATGAGTAAGTCAGATTGTCGTGATAAGAAAATGACATTTCCAATGAGTAAGTCAGACGATAGCAATGAGATAATGCTTGGCGACATATGCGAAAACTCGAATTTCGCAATCTCTCTTTTTCTCTCCTTCTTTCTCTTTGACAAATCCTTCGCCACCCACCTCGACTCTTGTCGTAGGTCGCTCTCGGCTTGATTTTGCGCTCGCACGCGAGCAACTTTGAGTACGTCGGTAAATCAATAAGACGCTGAAGTCGTGGGAGAATCCGTCGATTTTTGATGCCCCGCAAAGTTTCAGCGAAAGTAGCGCAAAACAGACGACCAGATACAGAGATATGTCCTACTTTTATACCTATTTCGTCCGAAACTTCTGTTACGGATATATGACACCGAGTGTTTTAAGAAAATTGATGTGGAAAAATGGTACATGCGATATATAATCATTTTTTCATGAAAAATATGCTATTACGATGTTATATAATTTAAATTGTTGTTGAGCATAGAGTGTACATGTAATTTCAATTATCGTGTCAAAATATTAAACAACAGTGAATTTTCAAACAACTTATACAATGAATAACTATAGGGACAAATCATAATTCTTTATAGAAAATAAAAAATTAATCGGATCAATTTTATGTAAGCATATATATATCCATTTTTCCAATTATATTCAAAATTTTAATTATAATTATACATTTTTGTACCAATAATAATAAAGTCAAAAAAATACCCGGAAGCTGTCACAAATTTCAAAAAAGTTTAGTCGAAATCAGGAGAAATCAGAGAAACGAGCAACCGATTATAGAGAAGGACACCCAATATGAAATTCCAATTTATTCTATAGAATCTCTTGGTCTAACGCTGAGTTTGTTGCCTGCTTGCTCGATTCAATTACTTTCGCTCCAAGTAATTCAGGAAAAGAAGCTCCGCATGTGTTCAAGAGCGCGTGCTCATCGTCCATGCAACAGTTCCGCCTTTCATCATTGCATTATGCAATTGAGAATCGCGGTCGTTATCTGTCCTTTTTCACCGCGTCATCCAATAATGAGCTTGTCTGACAAACCGCTTTTGTTCGTTATAGAATTAAATTTTTATTCTCGTGAAACGAGGAGATCGTCAGCTTCTAACGCGTCGAGGAGAGACGGAATCGTATCGATCGTACGAGATAAATTTCATTCAATCATATCTTGAAATAATAAATAACGGTAAATAGCAAAGGGAATTGGTGGTAACATGGTAATAAAAAAAAAAAAAAAATTGCGAGGACACGGTTCCTTTACGATTTTATTTGACGTCATGATGAAAACAAAATAACGAATGTAGGAAGTAGTTACGCCAATCGTTAAATTGTAATGCGATGAAAATGTAAACCGTTCTTGCAGTCAATATTTATACAACGAGATATTAATTACTGTAGCAGACGGGACTTCGATGTAAACATTTCCTCGCGCAATTTCCAACTTCATCGACGACAAGATATTTTCTTCGCAGGTTCTTTCAAACGGCGGTCGGAAATTTTCGTTCGATGCAATGTTGCTCGTAGCATCGTGTATATCGCGTGCACTTTCTTGCTCTGTATGACCCGAAGCGCGCTATTATGTCAGCAATGACGCACACGTAAAATTACAACCTTATCTCTGAAGTATTAATGTTGATATCGAGCTTAAGGTTACGATGGACGGTCGCTATTTTTACTTTGGTGCGTGCAATTTATAAACGTTATAAGATGCAAATAGTAACTCACGCACGCATTTATCATTTTCGGACTACTTACTCACACTTTATTATTATAATCATTTTATAGTGATTTCATTATAACAGATTTTTAATTTAAAAATTGATTACAAAGCTATTTATTGTAGAAATTTATTATTATATATTTATTATTAAAATAAATATTCATTATTAAAAATTTATTATTAAATATTTTTCAAAATTATTTTAAACTAAACAGCAACACAAAATTATATAAACTAAAAATCTTAATAATTTTTTACAGAAAAGTATGATTCATAGACTATCTATATATGTCTCATTTTAAATACAGAAGTATCAAATATATACGGAACTAAGAATTATAAATAGATTTATAAATGTGTGACTCTTTTTGTGTTCCATTTAGAATATCGAGACGAGTCATTCGAAAGTCACGAATAAAATATGCAGTGTTTAACGATATGTTTTGTAATTCGAACCAGTGTATGAATACCCAATTTCCTTGCCTGTGACGAGTTCTACCGGACATCTTGCATCGACGTATCTTTTGCGTAAATGCGTGCGAAGTGCGTCATGATGAAAACTACCAGTTTGTGGAGCGTAAATCACATATACCGAAAATTTACGATAACGAGTAAGGAAAAAAAAAACCAGACGTAAATCGTGGAAACATGACGTCCGCACACGTGTACACGATAAGTCTTTTATGTAATTAAATCATCGATTTAAAGAAAGAATTGAGTCCACCTGCTTTTAATAACGGTATTGATAAGGGTTCAACACGCAAGAATTCCTTAGATATTCCTAATAAAAAATTAACAATAAATAAATAATAATAATAATAAGCCCAAGATTATTGCAAGTAAAAACATATCTTTGATATTTATTGTTTAACTATGAATATGTAATAAAAAAGTATATCTTTATTCTTGCTTGTACTATTATAAAATTATTATAAAATAAAGATATTCTCTTTCTCTAGTGGTTGCAATATTTACAACACATATTTACAAGCACTCCCGTTTCTTTCTTTAAATCTGTAACTTCGTTTGTTTCATGTACGATATTTCTTGCGAGGAACAAAAATAAACACGGATTATTTTTGTAATTGGTAAGGGTAAAAAATTAGAGTGATTATTGCCACAATTTACTATAGGTTAATTAATACGAAACGTTCTTTGCTAGGTACGATCAGGCTTTATTAATCTCTAATCCGCCCCATCTAATATGCACTCTCGTCACAAGTAAACAGCTTATTATTGTGTAATAAACATGACCGTGAACGTGTTCGCCTTCCATGTTCGCGCTGCACGTCATCGTTATATTTTTTACGATGGCAATTTGGAATGAATATTGCACGTCGAGGTCACGAGCTATTATATTTTTCATTCAACAGGCTTGCACTCTTTAACCTTTAACTGCATCCGTGCGCGGTGCATGATAAACTCTGCATTTGATGCACATTTTATTCTTTTTATTCCTATTTTCCTGCATTGTACATTCTCATTTTCAATACATTATGCACCTTGATTTGTGTCCTACTCCTACTCCTTCATCTGTTATTTAATTAATTCTTTTCGAAATTATATTGAATTGTTAAGAATATTGTCTCGATGGGAATATATGATTATTAGAAGAGAACTATGCGAATTTTATTCAATCTCGAAGGCTTTTTTTAAATATAATTCTCAAAATATAAATTAGAAATTTATTTCCATTAATTTAAAACTAATAGAAATAGAAAAGAGAAACATAAGATAAATATATAATTGATGAAGTTATATTTTTATTCATAATGCAAAGATGTACAAATTAACATATGTAAATCAGTGTTACCGATATAATGTCTCGGTGGTTAAAAAAATTAGAATAATTAAAAAAATACATTTTAATAGATAATTATTCTTTATATTATTTTTATTATTACATACATACATAGTATTAGTTTGAACTTATTTTCTATTCAAATTCTTTCTTTTTCAATTTGAAAAATAACTTTTTAATTGTTTTAATTTATCCTATTTTTAAACTTTTAAAGTGCAAAACAATCGCGTAATAAATTACATGCAATATAGATGCTTGTTTCTTTTTTTACCAAAATAGCAGACTTATCCTTTATCTCTCTTTAATTTCTCATTCCGCGCGTTAGGTCTCACGTCTTTAATCATACGATTTTAGAACTGTCCCATTCGCAAAATAACAAACGGAATTCGCGCCCGCGCCCATCGCCGGCTATTTCCGCCCCGGGGAAACTCAGCAATAATTTCGTGAATCATCGGCCTGACATGACGCGATCGAGGAGACAACCGGCATCGGCATCACGCCCGTCTCGGCGACATCGCATTAAACAAACATTCGGCGAGCGACTATAGGATTTTATCCGCACGTTGCATCCGCGTGGCCGTACACGCATAATCGAGATGTTAAGTATCGGCTCGACATAAACACTCGCGGTTTGCGTTGAATAAATAAAGCAGCCCCTCCCGAGTAGAGCGCGCGATCATATGACGCTCAATTACTTGAGCGGCTCGTCGCGAAAAAGCGCGACCCTAACTCGAGAGATTGAAAGGCTTTCCTAAAGAGCCGCTATAAATCCCCGCGCGATGTCGGGAACAAAGCGCGGAACGAGCGAAGCGCGGCTTCGTTCAAAACTTCTGTACTTTATTACGATCCCGTAACGAGAATAACAGCGGATTAACTGGGCTGGAATTAAAAGCGACGCTTTAGTTAGCGTTATACGGTAGTTGCGATTGTAGATATCAATTTTCTTTAAACGACGTGATTAAATTGGCGCGGTATTGACCTCTCGGTTTTACACACTGCTTGTTTCCTGTGCTTAATAGTGATATATAGAGCACAATCTATTCATAGAGATTCTTACAATCTATATAAAGTATGTGTATTTATGTATTTAATGTCTGTGTGTATATAAACGTATTTGTATCGCTTCCGATTGATTATCGAAATATTATTCTCCAAAGACATATCAAAAAAGATTATATTAAAAGAGTAACAAAATAAGAAGATCCAAAATTCTTTTTGTATTTAAAAATTTATTATAACTCATAATGTCTTTCATATTTTATTATATCATATTATAATTTTAAACTTAATTTTTTTCAAAAAAAAGCATGGATAAAGCCATCTTATAAATATATAAAAAATAAATATTTTGTGCTATCATATTATAAAGATATCCTTCTTAATAAGAGAGATCGGAGACTCAAAAGGATATCTTTCTCTCTCTCTTTTTCTCTCTCTCTCTCTCTCTCTCTTGCAATCGCAGCTCGATACACGGACGAGCGTGGCTCCTGCAAGCTTTCGGCACGGTCCTGCTTGACGTCATTGAATGACGTCAATCCCGGGCCCCACCAGGCTCCTCAGCCTCCTTTGAACCGCGTTTTATCGCGCCAACGTAAGAAGCACCGCCGCCGTCACTTCGGCCCTCGAAAATTCCTACGACATCCAATAAGGTCGTACGAGATATAAAGCGAGAGCGAGAGAGAGAGAGAGAGAGAGAGAGAGAGAGAGAGAGAGAGAGAGAGAGAGAGACAGAGACAGAGAGAGAGAGAGAGAGAGAGAGAGAGACAGAGAGAGACAGACAGAGACGGACACAGAAATCTACCTTGCGAAATGCCACCGCGAAAATTCGTTTCGTACGCGCTGCACGCGTCTCTCACCGTTACGTCGGCAGATTCATGGGCTTGTGACTGTTTAAAAAAAAAACCATCTAAATTTATCATAGTTTCGAAATATTAAATTGGCCGGCGCGGTTCGACAATAGATAAAAACGATCACGCGGACCGACCAGACGAGACAATTGTATCAATTTACGTGATATGTCTTATCAATCTCTCGTGCGGGCGTCGATATACTTTTTACTCGATATTACCTTTCCCAAGTATCGAAATCTGATCGACATGCAAAATGTAATATCGATGTATCATAATATATGTATTTTTGAAAAGCAATAATTAAGATACCTCAAGGATATACGGCACGCTAAGTAATTAACATCTCGCTCTGACGGTGAAATCTGCGATCTAACAATCTCATCTCCGGTAAACCAACGTTGTAATTTCTCATGATTGAAAAACGACGCGAGAAATTTACCTGAAAAAAGTTTTACATGCTCTTTTTTTTAAAAAAGTACAACGGACACACGGTTCGCTGCATGTTGCATTCTGAGATATTATGGCTTGAAAATTAATCCGAGCTTCATTAATAATGCAAACTATCGCGAGATGCCAACCGTTCCTACTCGACACGTGTTTTAATGACATTCGCCAGCGTGATTTTAATTCGTCCGTTTTCGTCGGTGTCAAGTTTAATCGCGTTAAGTTGCAATGATTCCGGATAGCGAAATTAGCCGATTACGCAAATTGTGACGATGCTATGAGCATTGTTTTAATCGGTTTAACAAACTTGATCTCAATCGACCATTCACATTGTTCATAATTATTGTATAATTATGTTTTAATAATATGAAATATAATTATATTACACATACGCAATAACATAATTAATTAATCTAATCTTAAATATAAATGTGGTAATAAAACATTTTTATATATCATTATTTATATCAGTTAAAAAAAACTTGTGTGCGAACTAGCCTCTTTTTAAGAGATTTAATTTAATTCTATTAATTTAATCCTATTAATTTAATTTTATTAATTTAATTCTATTAATTTAATTCTATTATATAATTTAATTCTATTAATTTAATTCTACATTAATTCAAATCATTATCGAAATATTTCTGGCATTTAATTTTGAATAATCTCGTTTGTCATCCTCGAGAAAGAAAGGTCATATCGCCATTCGTAAAGTTTTACTTTTTCTCTTTTTTTTTTTTCTTTAATCGAATCGAATCTTAAGCAAATGTAATTATGAGTGTCTGGCACGAAAAACCTCGGACCGCACATCGCACGTCAGAGGTTCGTGTTTGTCGTAAAAATGTTTGCGAGGAAAGAAGGATCTGTGGTTTTTTATCTCTTTTTACGTTTCTCGGAATTGTGCTGCATACTCCTTGTATTGTACAAATAACTTTGTACATTGGTTAACAGACAGCGAGATAAACAGATTCGAGCTCCTTATTTCTTCACACTGTATTTCAAGATGTATCCGATACTAAATTATATACGGTTATGGCTTCGGGCGAAAAAGAAAATGCACCACGTGATACATGCGACGAGGAGTATTAAATAAAAAATATTAATAATACATGTACATATTTCTGGAAATATGCTACGAGCAAACTATTCTTGATTTATTCAATGATTTTGCGGCAGACGAGCGTGTATAGTCTTTAATCTTTGTACATGTCATAATGAATCTTATTTCATAAATCTTTCAAAAAATTGAACAGCTGCCGTTGTTGCTGTTACGTAAATAATTAAAAAAGAAAGTCATATACATAATCGCTTCCTCGATAACTCTACCATTAAGTATATGGTATTACATATAATCACCATATAATATGAATTATTTTATAAGCAATTTTTTTCGACTTTTATTTTTTTGAAATGTATTTTAAAAAATACACAGACACATATTAGACATCTACTATCTAAATTATCTAGAACATAAATATTTAGTATATAAAACGTGTGTGTGTGTGTGTGTTCACATACATATAATTAATCTAGTCTAGACTAGAGAATATATAAATAACTATTTATACGCAAGTACAAGATATGTGTAACAGGGACGTAGCCAGAAATTAATCTCGGGAGATGAGATATTATTTTATTGATGGAATAAAAAATTACATAATAAAGGAAGAATAAAATTTTGTTATTTGTGTTTGCTATTTCTAAAGAATTTATATATTCAGATTTTTAGTCGCTCACAATTCGATAGCTATTGATAGCACATTACTTTTGATAAGAAAAACATTAATTTCAATTTATCCAAGAATCCATATGTAAATGAAAATTTATAGAAACTGGGGTAACTGAGGTATATGGGCGCGTATACATAACTATCCCTATTTGTTTCACTCTTTATTTATGCGTCTATAATACAGTAAAAAGTTGCAGATCCTCGGGGAAGCAAATATATCTTCGTAACTTTCATTTCCTCTTTGTTGTTATCACGAAAGGTGCAGAATCTTTATTAAAAATCCATGAGAATTATCAATTATTGTATCATCAATGATACACACAAATGAAACTCATATAAAATTTAATTAATTTGATTTTATATGAGTCTCATGTTAAGTCGAGACATAGAACGCGTTCTTTGCGTCAAGCAAGGTAAATCAGATGAACATTCAATTAAATATGCGATGAGGTTATTTATGACTCTTAAATACCGAGTGTAAAAGATTCGTAAGTTCATCACAATCTTGTCTCAAGAATTCGATATATTGGAAGCACGGATATTAAGATCGTCCGATACGGTGTACATACAACGGGTCTTACGTATTATGTGTATATTACGTTGCGATGTATGATTACAGCGGTATCACGTGAGAGCGCTTTCGTGAACAGATGCGATCTCGAGAACCTTCGACATGCACGACGTTCGATCCGCGTCGCGAGCCTCTATTAAGGGGATTGTACGTACGCGAGCGGGGGTGACTGAAACCTCTTTTTGTTCCTTTCCGGCGCGACGTTTTATACGCAAAGGTTTCTCGACATGGTACATTGTACTTCGCTTTTCTTTTAATATTTAAATATAACGCTGTAATTAGAAATTCGAGTCTTTCATACATTTTGTTATTGTCGATCTAGCTTCTGTTAACTTTTCTGCTAGCTTTTGATAAAGTTTCTATGCAGTATATATATATAACTATCCATCAGCATTATTGAAAAAGAAAGCTAAACTTACAATGAATATATATATATTCATCGTAAGTTTAGCTTTCTTTTTCAATAATACTGATGGATAGTTGAACATTTTGATGTAAATTTAATTAACAATATTGTATTATTAGAGCAATAATGTTTATTATATTAATATATATATTATTATAAATACTATAAATATTAATACCTAAAACTGTAATATTTTTTTCTTTGTAGAATAAGTATATGCAGAATAATTTTTTCTATATTTTAAATCAATGTATGATTATACTGTTTTAATACAATGAAAGGAAATTTAATGATTCTAATAGTATTTATTGAAAACTATTTAAATAATGATGGATATATTTTCAATGTTCAACAATGAATTTTATTTATTTAATTTTTAATATTTTTAATAAATTAATTTTTTTCAAGTTTTATATTTAACGGTAAAACATTAGTCTAAATCTTATCTAACGTTCATAAAATGTTCTATGCAATGGTTTCAGCGGAATGCTTCTTACGTTTCTTATTTAAGTAATGCTCTCAAGTCTCCGTTTACGTAGGTGAGCGCAAAAAATCAGAGGAATTAATTAGACACGTGTTTTCTTATTCGAACAACAGATCGTGACGTGACAACTTATTTTTAATCTACATGTGAGACGCGCGTGTATAGTTACCCTATAATTGCACTAGTAAATCGTCATGTGAATGCTAGAGTGACGTTTTTGCGTTTCTAATACTAACATCTCGTGGAGCAGTGCCAGGTGAAATGAGACAAAGCGAAGAATAATGAGAGGATTCAAAAGAAACAGTATGTCGTTTCGATCTAGGAATAGATTAAAATATGAAAAGAGAAATTATCAACTTATTAACGAGTACGATAATAATCGAAACATATAATAGGAGTAATTAATTTCAAAACTCCTACAAATAAATTAAAACAATTTAATTATTAAAGCTTTAATTATGCACACACAATAAATCATTTTATTTATTACAGTATGCTGATTTTAAGTTTTTGGTCCGCATAGTGTCGTTTATACAGTCTTAAATTAATTTGTTTGTGGATATAAAGTTGAACTGTCTGCAAAAAAAAGTCGAACTATATGCAAAAATATTCGGAAAGTTGATGGAGTTTCCGATTTTTTGTTACATTCGTGATTCATACGTTATTTAGTTTTTTGTAAATTTTTCTATACCATGCGTCAAATGGTCGCGCAGAGAATCTGGAATATGGAAGGCACAGTTACGCAATATAGATGATTTTACGAAAATTACAGTATCGATGTATATAATTTGATAGAAGGATGTTCTACGGACTTTTATAATTTTATTTTTTTTCGAATTTTTATTTTTGTTTCTCTCTAATGTCACGTTGTACTAAATAATACTATGCGCATCAATAAATCGTGATTATTTACCATTGTGGTATTATTAAATTGTGAATTATGACTCAATTGTAATATATTGTACCACACTTTTTTCATAATAAATATATCAAAATAAATTAAAATATTTATGTAAAAAATTGATAATTTTTTATTTAATCTCTTAAAGTTAAGATATTTTACGTCTTTTTGTTCCGCGGAACGTACATTTTTAATAAAAAGTTTTTTATTTATTAAAAATGCAATAAATATATATATACAGGGTGTCCCAAAGCACCCTTGACAACGCTCGTGAGCAAGTAGAGCATAGTAAACTGAACAGAAAAGTCCTGTAACATTTTTTTCTATAATACTTAATAAAGGAGTTATTATTGAGTAAAGTCTGGCCAATCAGAGTCGACCTTTAGCCGCGCGCCTGGTAGTGTGCGTGAGCGCTCCATCGCTACGGTGACGCACACTAACAGACGGGCGGCTCACTGACGTGCGTCCGGCTAAAAGTCTGCGCTGATTGACCAGACTTTACTCAATAATAACTCCTTTATTAAGCGTTATAGAAAAAAATGGTACAGGACTTTTCTGTTCAGTTTACTGTGCTTTACCTGTTCACGAGCGTTGTCAAGGGTGCTTTGGGACACCCTGTATATATATATTATTTGAAGAGTTTTAAAATTCATGTTTTGTCAAAAAATGCGAAATTTAAAAAATATGAATATTAATCAATATTAAATCCAGGCCAAACATAAATTTTTAATAAAAATTTGATAAAATATAAAATGGATTTTATAATATTTTTTGTTATAATCCATGCTAGTGTAAAATTAAGAAAATTGCGTGATATTAATAAAAATTCATAAATAATACTAATTTTTTTTAACTTGTTGAAAACAACATTAAATATTTAATAGATTGTCACAAGCAGAAAAATTATCCATCATATACAAGTTTGCTTTCTCTTTCTTAATTTTTATTAAGTTAAACTATCTATAGATTCTCGTCAAACTATATGCATTAAAAGTGTACAGTGCGTGAAAATATTTTTTCATGCTTTTTATCTTTAACCTTTTGTTTTTCAAGTTAAAGTCAATTTATGTCACGCAAATTTTAAAGATGTCACGTGCCATTTCAGTGTCTTTCTAAATTTACATGTAAGTTCATCCCTAACTCCTCATTCCTCATTCTTTCCAATAATATATTGTACATATAATGCTTTTCGAAGAGCTGTAACGAACTTTATCCTCGATGCAAGCGTTACATCGTATTATACCGGCTGCATGGCATTTCTAATTACAAAGAACACTTTCAATTCCTTTGGCTCGCGAAAAGAAATTTTCATATTTAGCCGCTTTCGCTCTATAGACTATAAACTATGAAGCACGCGAGTTTTGCAGAGAGAAATTTATACGACAAAATCACCATAAAGATATTTGCATCCAAAACATATGTAGATCTTAGTCGGTAAAAACTATATCAAGAATAAACGCGGTTGCACATTGCACAAGCAGATAAAATGCGATGATTTACATACTGGTAGTGACATCTTACAACGTTAGAGAGATTCTCAGTTTAATACAGTAAAATTATTGCAACAAATATATACAACGGAAATAAATCTTAGCTACAAAATATTAAATTCATTGCCTTTCTAATTTCGTTTCATAATATGAAGTTTTGTATTGAATAAATTTGTTATATGGAAAGATGTTTTATATAACAAATTACATATGATTGATCTTTATACGATAATATTTAGGCTTGCTGTGTGTTATATTATTGAGAAATTTGTGTTACGATAAAAATAAAAGTTACGGTACGTTCGGAAACAGCACCCGAACATCGTTCTAACTTTGTTCAACTTTTAGTAAATAACAAAGATAGGATGACGCTCGTGTGCACACGGGTGATGTTTCCGAACGCAGCCTTGTAGTGTGCAATATAGCAAAAGAGTCTACATCGCATATTTATCATCAAAAGAAAAGAGAATTTTCTTTATTATCGGTAAATAATAACACCATCTTTGATATTTGTTAATTTGTAAATTTCATCATATATGTATTTCCACTACGTACATATTTATTCGCTACCATAAAACATATTTATATATTATATTTGTATACAAGACACACATACACAGTCGATTCTAAAAGTATTAATGTAAATTATTATTATTATTATAAAAATTTATCTTGCACTTTTTATCAATTTTTACAAAAAAACATTAGAAAATCATCAGAGAGTTTTATTTACGAAATATACAGGGTGTCCCATAATTCGCGGATCACCCGCCATGTGCAGGTAGAGCACATGAAACCGAGAAGAAAAGTCCTTTACCATTTTGCGATTTTCGTAATAATTATTATGAAATTAATTTAAAAAGATGGGCCAATCCATGCCTTACATAAGCGCGCGGCGAGAAGAAACTTCCTACTCAGGCGTTGCTTGGTGCGCGGCGAAGCGGTGGGAGGGGCGCTCTATACGGCTACGTACGAGCGAACGCTGAAGCCACGCGTGTCGAACTATTCTCTCTCTCTCTCTCTCTCTCTCTCTCTCTCTCTCTCTCTCTCTTTCTCTTTCTCGCGCGCGCGGCATAGGAAGCAGAGTTGGGCAAAGATGTAATCTAATTAACAATTACAAATTTTAATTACAATGTAATTCTTAATGCAATTAATAAATACATTTTATAATCGTTAATTATTGCAAACAATTACATTGTTTTATTAATTAGACGGCCAGAAGATAGACCGAAACGTTTA